>APFE031045112.1:0-43978 GCA_000404065.3 Pinus taeda
GAGGTCAGGGGATGAGAGGCAATTGAGGATCTCTCATCCAGCCAAAGATGGGAAGTGGATGAAGGCTGAATAGGGCAATAAAGAATTCCTAGACAACATTCATATGTGAAGGAAATAGCTTAAACATGTTCAATTAAGAATGCATATTTATCACTAATTCAGAGGAAAACATAGAAAAGTTACAAGAATTGAGCACAGAGGGCGTGAAAACCAGTTCTGATCTATTCCTTCTTCGTGCAACTTAGATTATGATATATAGATGATACAAATACATATAAATTGATAAACATAGGGAGGAAAGACTTATTGAACCATGAGCAAGCACGAGAATTCCATATCAAGCTCTTTAGCCATTAAAAGCACAACCAGTCATTTCAGATGCAAACATTCCAGCAATCTTTGATTACAGAAGCTCTCAAAATCTACACCGCCAGTCTCTAAAGAGAAAAATCAACCAACCAACCCTTATTACATTGTTCAGAGTTGTATTTATAGGCAAAATATCTACAAAAATATATTTGATAGAAGATCTGAGGAAATAATTGCAATTAACCTAACTTCTCTTGCAAGTAATGTAAAAAATATCTATCTAATGTTGCGCTAGGGGCAGCTGCTTCAAAAATGAGGCTATGTGGCATCCTTTGGTAGCTCTGTTGTCCAATTTGCAGTCACTGTGCCTTCAATCTATTATCTGCACCTCTTAGTCGTTTCTACTGCTCTTAGGTGGCTGTGATTCTTATTAATTCTGATATGACTAGGCTTTAATGGCCTTTAACTCTGTTCTGATACTCTTTAACTGGTCAATTTGCTCCTTTCTGTTTATTTCGGGCAAAAATAACTGCTGCAAACCATGCGCTGGACTAGCGCTAATCGCGCATCAAAAACTACCCCTGATTTTCATTACAGGCTTCCTAAGCAGCGATTTCGCCTTTCGCGCTTTTTATTTCGGTGGTGACGTCAGTGGTGGGACCCAGTACGGTGGATGACGTTAGAGGGGTGACGTGGCGGGGTGACGTGGCGGGATGACGTGGCAGGGTGACGTGGTGGGATGATGTGGCGGGGTGACATGGTGCTTACGTCACGCAGGGGGAAGCGGTATTCGGTTCCATGACGCACTGCTTTTGTGCACAAGTGGTTTGGGAGGAGGGGGCTCCGCCACAGTCGAGAGGGTGACGTGTGGCGGGAGTACGACGAGAAAACTACCCATCTCCTGGATGCTAACTGTCGACAGGTTTGGAGGGGAAAAGACCCGCTTACCGTAGATCTAGGGCGTGAGCAACTGGACAGATGGTGGAACAGAGAAGGCGGCGGAAGGATAAAGGACGGGGCCCGCGATGCCTTCATTAGTTATTTAATTTTGGCCGGGGGGGAACTTTAGGAAAGTGGGTTTACGGGATTATGAGCAAGTGGGTCAAAATATTTAAATGGGGGACTTTAGGATAAGGGCGGAACATGGGTCTTGTAAGGTTAGGGTTGAGGGGGAATGGTTGTTAGTGTGACCAGATGTCAGACTAACTCTAGTTAGGAGGTGGATGAGTTAGTAGGAGCCCCAGATGGACTACTGGCTCCCGGACTTAGAACAATATGGCTATAGTGCCAAGGAAGGGTTACTTAATATTTTTGGGATTCTATATATTTTTCGCATAGTAGAGGATAGGGAAATGATTTAGGGAGCTAAATAATAAAGTTAGCATTTAATATGAATCCATGAGGTGAAGTGTAGGGGAAAGGTTAAGCTTTGTGAACTAAAAATTAGTTTATAGGGGGCGAATGAACTGCGGAGAAATGACTTTTGCACAAAAAATGTGCTTCTCTTGACTGAAGAAAATCAAAGCTTGACTTGGCATTTTTCACAAATGGAGTTGATAACAGGACTTGGTGGGCAGATTCCCAAGGTCCTCAAGGGATGTTAGTGATGATTTGGGAAATAAGAAGAGCGGGGAGTTAGAGATGCTTGCTTGATTGATCAAATGAAAGTGCCTCAAAATTTGATTGGTTATAACCTTTGAACTGAATGGATACCAACATGCTTGAATTTCTGCAACCTAAACTACTTCCAGCCCTACTTTACCTAGCATTTTTTCTTTCTATTTGGTTGTGCACTTGAACTAGCAAACCGCTTTTCAACTTTTTCTTTTTTACTGTCCTCCTATCTACATCTATACTTATTTCATCCAGGGGCTCAGATTAGGTTGTTGAGCACCCTTGCTTCTCTACCTATCTAAGAATCTTCCAAGATTAAGCTGTTTGGACAGATAATGATTCTCGATATTCTACAATAGGAAATTGAAACCTAGGGAGACCAAGATTAAGTTGTTTGGACCTCCCTTTAACTGAAAATTCTTAAAAAATGGAATAACTCATCAAAATTGGAATATAGCAGAGGCACTTAGACTAGAACACTCTCATGGACACTTCTTTGGCCTCAGTAGAAAATATGGAACATTGCAACATGCAAAGTATGACATATTTGGTATGTAGAAATGTTGATCATGAAAGATGAATACCTGCTGCAGCAGGAGGCTAACAGTGGCTCCACTTGGGGATGGCTTTTCCTTGTGAAAATTCAAGAACAGCAGGTCAGACTGCCTTGATCTTCTATTGTTGTTGTAGACTAAAACACTTCTCTATGCTGATTTCTGAATGACTGGAATTTTGACATTTGAGTACAGCACTCTCCTCAACTGAACTACTGTGAACTAAAGCACTACCTGCTTTCTTTTGTGTGCTTACTCTTATATACACCTTTGATTGAGTATTGCCTTTAAAATAGTTTGGAAACATGGAACAAAACTGGAGCATTTCCCTTTTTCTTTTGGCTGTCAAATGATTTGAAGTCTTGAGATCTGAACGTGGTTCCCTTTGTTGACTGCTTTATTGTATGTACATGGCAACATACTTAAGGAGCTTAGGGCCTTCTTCTTCGGGCTTCAACTGTAGCAAGTTTCTAAAAAACAAAAATCCTACCTACCTACCCTAACCAGCACTTACTTTGTTGTTAGGTGAAACGAAATAACCAATGCATCCACTTAAGTATTATAAGCATGAACGAGCTTTGCTGCTTGTGCTTGTTGACGAGAAAAACTGAGATCTTGCAATTTGATATGGCTTTGTTAATCTTTGAGAAGATCAGGAAATTGTTGATCTTCTTTGCTGAATCAAGAAACTGTACAAAAGGGTCCTGCAACACATATACATTTTTTTGGGCTGAATTAAAGAACTGTACAAAAGCTTGGGATCACTATCATGGCTTGGAAACTGGAAATCATCAACATTTTGATATTGAGGCACACAACCTGCTAATGGAGAAGAGCACTTCTTTACTTCATCATACAACCTGCCAACAGATGAATCATATAAAACTTGAACTGATATTTGCAATTTATTACAAACAGGCTCACATGGCCCTTGACTATTTTGCACAGGCCGCTGCTCCTCTTCTTCTTTAAATAATTCAAATGTCTGAAAATGAAGAGGCAGGGGAGGAAAATGGTTTATTTTATCATGAACAGTTGCTTCTGAGTCTTCCTCAAACTGATATTCGATGGCTCTTTGGGGCTACAAAACTACAGGCAATACCTTTTTAACAATGATTTGATTATCCTCCAGACGGTCAATATCAACACTTGCTGACACTTTATTATTAATTGCATGATAGTTCTCCTTAATAACTTGAAAAGATTCAAAACAGAAAGGTAAAGTTCCTTCACTGAAATCAAAAATTTCTGCACTTTCCTCTTTTAATTCATCACTGAAATAGGCATGTTGATCATTGATTTTAGGCTGCTGATCCTGAACTGTGCCTTCCACCAAAATAGGCTCTGACTCCTCTGCAAGGTTGATTTGGTCATTAGGCTCATAATCATCATCATACTCATCGTATTTTGGCAAGCAGTTGAAAGAAGAGAAGTTGTTATATTCATATAGTATATCAGGAGACTGCTCCTTCACATATGGCTCTACGAATATGTCATCTGATTTGTGGTAGGTTTGTTCGTGAATGTCACTACTTTCCTCTCTCACAACAAATGTGTTCTTGCGCTCTAAGCATTCAACTTCCATTGTGATCAGCTGAATCGTTTCCTCTGACTTTTGTAACAAACTATGAAGTCTTTCTTCTTGCTCTGCTTTGCGCCTCTCATCTCACATCTTCAAATTTTCCGCCATGTCCACAGCAATGTTTTGCATTCGTTTCAAAGTGGATGGGCATCTTTCTCTCAAACGGAACTCAATTTCTTGATTAAATGCTCTAGGATAGTGCAATAGAGCTAGATCAGGGGGAGGCCTAATATTCAATGGCATAGAAAGATAGACTTGATTGAATCGATTAGAAAATTGCTGAGAAATTCATTAGGGAACCTTTTTAACTGATCAAAATCATGAATGAGCGAGAGGAAATTAATTTTGATCATCCATCTATCAAGGAAGAGTTTGGAAAACTGTTGAATATTAGAGATGCTAGCCTCAGGCAATGCTTTAAACCTAATACAACCTAATACTAACATCCTGATCTTCCACTTCAAATATATTAAGATAGTCTTCAAAAGCCTGGATATGCTTTTGAGCAATAACCCCGTTCTCTCCATCAAATCGTGGGAGATACTCAGGATGATTCTTGGGCAAAGGATTGAGCACGTGAGGCAAAATGAGAGGCTTATATCTGTTAGGAACCCTACGAGGCACGGGATTATGTACAGGGATTGAATGATTGGGCTTGATATTTGTTTCCTCCTTGGCTGCATGATGATTTTCAACAGCGTTTAAAGGTTGTTGTTCTAATGTGCAAGGAGGCTTTTCTATAACGTTTTCAAAAAGCAAATTACAAAAATCAAATCTAAAATCACTTTTAAAATACAATAGACACGGGAAAATTTTATGGAAGAGAAAGAACATGACCTCATGGATAATAATCCAGGTCAAAAGCCTGTTATGCTCATATATCTCTTCTGGGTTCATTTCTCTAGCAGAGTCTTTATTATGAGGATTATGTGGAGTCGCCAGGTGGATAAATCAACTTTGAAGGGTCTGATCTCTGTCCACCAACACAAATCTGTGCTAATATGTGAAATAGATCTGAAGAAAGGGGAAGTTTCTTCAGGAAACAAAATATTTTGAGTTTTTTGAGATTTTTTTATTTTTTGGGATTTTTCAAGAGACTTTTTCTAGAGGCAAAGTGATCAAAAATGGGGATTTACAGTGATTAACAAAACGATTCAGGTCCCCAGCGGAGTCGCCATTATGTTATCACTCAGGTTGTTCCCTTTGACTCCTGAGGGAATACGGCCGAGGTAACCACAAACCAAGCTTTGGACTACAGGTCCTAGCCTACCAGTAGTCAGAGAGGGCTCTCTCTTTGGGATTTAGCTTTGTTTAAGGGATTATTTTAGGCTAGATATGATGCACATGGGTTTTGTTTGAGTTTGGTGGGATGGTTGATCTATTCAGGCAAATTTGGCATGCAAAGTGTAAGAAGTTCAAACCATTGGGCATGGAGTCCATGAATGTGAAATGATGGATGTATTTCTTTGCTAGAAGAGGGGAATATGGAGCAGGATAGCTACACATGGCACAATGATTAATGCTGGAACAAAGATGAAATGGAGGTCAGGGGATGAGAGACAATTGAGGATCTCTCATCCAGCCAAAGATGGGAAGTGGATGAAGGCTGAATAGGGCAATGAAGAATTCCTAGACAACATTCATATGTGAAGGAAATAGCTTAAACATTTTCAATTAAGAATGCATATTTATCACTAATTCAGAGGAAAACATAGAAAAGTTACAAGAATTGAGCACAAAGGGCGTGAAAACCAGTTCTGATCTATTCCTTCTTCCTGCAACTTCGATTATGATATATAGATGATACAGATACATATAAACTGATAAACATAGGGAGGAAAGACTTATTGAACAATGAGCAAGCACGAGAATTCCATATCAAGTTCTTTAGCCATTAAAAGCACAACCAGTCATTTCAGATGCAAACATTCCAGCAATCTTTGATTACAGAAGCTCTCAAAATCTATAGCGCCAGTCTCTAAAGAGAAAAATCAACCAACCAACCCTTACTACATTGTTCAGGGCTGTATTTATAGGCAAAATTTCTACAAAAATAGATATGATAGAAGATATTAGGAAATAACTGCAATTAACCTAACTTCTCTTGCAAGTAATGTAAAAAATATCTATCTAATGCTGCGCTGGGCGCAGTTGCTTCAAAAATGAGGCTATGTGGCATCCTTTGGTAGCTCTGTTGTCCAATCTCCAATCACTGTGCCTTCAATCTCTTATCTGTACCTCTTAGTCGGTTCTACTGCTCTTAGGTGGCTGTGATTCTTATTAAATCTGATATGACTCGGCTTTAATGGCCTTTAAATCTATTCTGATACTCTTTAACTGGTAAATTCTCTCCTTTCTGTTTCTTTCGGGCAAAAATAACTACTGCAAACCATGCGCTGCACTGAGGCTTTCTATTTTGGCCATTTTTTCTTAGCGATGTGCGATTAGCACTAAGTGCTAATTGCGCATCAAAAACTTCCCCTGATTTTCGTTCCGGGCTTCCTAAGCAGCGAATTCGCCTTTCGCGCTTTTTATTTCGGTGGTGACGTCAGCGGTGGGACCCAGTATGGCGGATGATGTCAGCAGGGTGACGTGGCAGGATGACATGGCGGGGTGACGTGGCGCTTACGTCACGCAGGGGGAAGTGGTATCTGGTTTCATGGCGCATCACTTTTGTGCACACATAGTTTGGGAGGAGGGGGCTCCGCCATAGTCGAGAGGGTGACACGTGGTGGGAGTATGATGGGAAAACTTCCATCTCCCAGATGCTAGCCATCGACAAGTTCGGAGGGGAAAAGACCCGCCCACCGTAGATCTAGGGCGCAGGCAACCAGACAGATGGGGGAACAGAGAAGGCGGCAAAAGGATAAGGGACGGGGCTCGCTGCGCCTTCATTAGTTGTTTAATTTCGGTGGGGGGGGGGAACTTTAGGAAAGTGGGTTTACGGGATTATGAGCGAGCGGGTCAAAATATTTAAATGGGGGACTTTAGGATAAGGGCGGAACATGGGTCTTGTAAGGTAAGGGTTGAGGGGGAATGGTTGTTAGTGTGACTAGATGTCAGACTAACTCCAGTTAGGAGGCGGATGAGTTAGTAGGAGCCCCAGATGGACTACTGCCTGCTGGACTTAGAAGAATATGGCTATAGTGCCAAGGAAGGGTTACTTAATATTTTTGGGATTCTATATATTTTTCGCATAGTAGGGGATAGTGAAATGATTTAGGGAGCTAAATAATAAAGTTAGGAGTTAATATGAATCCGTGAGGTGAAGTGTAGGGGAAAGGTTAAGCTTTGTGAACTAAAAATTAGTTTATAGGGGGTGAATGAACTGCAGAGAAATGACTTTTGCACAAAAAATGTGACTTCTCTTGACTGAATAAAGTCAAATCTTGACTTGGCTTTTCACCAAAATGGAGTGATAACAGGACTGGTTGGGCAGATCTCAAGGTCCTCAAGGGGATGTTAGTGAGTGATTTGGGAAATAAGAAGAAGGGGGAGTTTAGAGATGCCTTGCTTGATCTGATCAAAGAAAAAAGTGCCTCAAAACTATGATCTGGATAAATATAACACTTTGAAAACATGAAATGGATCACATAGCTTGATTAATGCAACCACAAAACTACTTTACCCGCCTACTTTACTTAGCATTTTTTTTTCTTTTGGTTTGGGTGCACTTGAACTAGCAACCCAGCTTTTTCAACTTTTTTCTTTTTTACTGTCCTCCTATCTACATCTACACTTATTTCATCCAGGGGCTCAGATTAGGCTGTTAGCACCCTTGCTTCTCTTCCTATCTATCTAAGAATCTTCCAAGATTAAGTTGTTTGGACAGATAATGATTCTCTATATTCTACAACAGGAAATTGAAACCTAGGGAGACCAAGATTAAGCTGTTTGGACCTCCCTTTAACTGACAATTCTTCAAAAATGGAATAACTCATCAAAATTGGAATATAGCAGAGGCACTTAGACTAGCACACTCTCATGGACACTTCTTTGGCCTCAGTAGCAAATATGGAACATTGCAACATTCAAAGTATGACATATTTGGTATGTAGAAATGTCGATCATGAAAGATGAATACCTGCTGCAGCAGGAGGCTAACACTTGCCACCTTGAATGCCTTCTATAATGAATTGGGTTCCTAAATGTGAACCTCATGTTTGATGTTATCATTTAAATTCCATATGAAGACAACAATCATATGCTCCTCTGGAATATCATTTACCTTGATACTCAATATTTGAAAGTCCTCAATGTGCTTCACCATCAAACCCTTTTGCTTAAGATTTATCAATTGGATAAATAAAGTATTTCTCTTTGTATCCTCATAATGTTCTATCAATTCTTCCATAAAAATTATCCAATTGCTTCACGAGAACAAAGCCATTGATACCACACAAACTATTTTGTTCTAAATATAAATATGCAATGTGTATCTTTTATGTGTGTGGCACATCATGTATATCAAATAATTGCTACATATGTAGTATCCATGTCACCAGATCATTTCCATCAAGCTTCCTCATATTGATCTTTGGAATGTGATTAGTCTTCAACCCACTATTGGATTCTCTAAAATCATAATATGTATTCCTTTTTTCTTCATCATAATTTTCATGGAGTCCCTTTTCATTCCGGTTTTTAAACCATCCTTCAAACCTTCCATATTTAAATTCAACATTGCTTCCATGTTGGATTTTGAACCATTCTTCAAAACATCCATCTTAGCTTCCAATTCATTTTTCTTTACTCTTTGCAAGAGCGAAATTTGTTGCACTTGGTCTCCAATTTTGATATATCATGTTGCATTGCTTCCATGTTGGATTTTAAACCACTATTCAAAACATCCATCTTAGCTTCTAGTTCTTTATTTTTTTACTCTTTGCAAGAGAAAAATTTGTTGCACTTGGTCTTGTAATTTTGTTATATCATGTTGCATTTCTTCCTCTCTTCATGTGTCATACTAGAGATTTTTGTTGCCTTACTAGGTGTATCCATTTGATTTTTACGAGGCATATTGGGACCAAATAATGATTTCTATGCTTCAATATGCTCTTTGAATCACTTCAAACTGATTTTTCAAACACAAATCATGCAATTTAAAAAAAAAAATACACAATTTTTTCTTGCTTTTATGAGTTTAATATTGAAACTATTGTATCTCTATAATTTTGGCTCTCCGAAATCTGAAATTTATTCCTGTGGTATCCCTTTAATTCTTCTTTTCAACTCCATAATTAGAACTAAAATTAGATTCTTCAAGGTAAAGTTGTTCCCAATCTCCCACAATGACCTGATTATGGACTGGTTTAGTAGAGTGGACTTGTATGAAATTTCATGTGTCACTGGTTCAAATTTCGGTACTAGAAATGATAAAAAACATAATAAATTCCATTCAATTTCATTCACATTTTACGGAATTCAATTTTGATGCACGAAACAAAATTTATGATGGTTTTCCTCAAAATAGTTGTTTGTAACTGAATTCTAGAGCACACAGAAACCCTAACTTCCTTGAACCATATCTCTGAAAATATATTGAACCAAGATCAAAAAAATTTACACAGTGTTTATCAAGTTTTTTACTCTATGTGGTAGAAATTTAAGCTTCTAAAACATTTCAAAAAAAAGTTATAGCTAAAATACCAAGAGACTTGTTTGAAGTATCAAAACCCTAAGATCCAAAGCTTTGGTACCAAATGTTATGCAACTAGATAAAAAAAAAATAGAAGAAAATATAGATCAGCGATGTGAAATAAGCCTCTTTAATGGGAAAACCTCCTTTTACATCACATGAATGAAGAATTCTTGGATGATACAAATGACAAGACCTCCTTGGTATATATAGGAGTCTAAAGGGTCACAATATAATAAAGGCCTACATAATAATAATAATAATGTAAGGGAAAAAAATAACAATAGTGGGCTTCTATGGGGAACAATAATAACAATATGGGGGATACATGGGCACAACAATAATAATAAAGGGGCTACACTAGTATTATAGGGACCTAACAATAACAATAAGGGGGATACACTAGTATTATAGGGACCTAACAAAGAAGGAAGGAAGCCCTATCTATATGAAGGAATCCTTGTCTATAGAGAAACACATATTTTCTCTTGAAAATAAGACCTCTTAGGAAGACATAAAATCTAAGAAAGTTACTTTCAAAGATGACTCTAAAAAGAAAGCCCCAAAAGATCCTTTTGATCTTGAAGGCCTTCAGAAAGTACTGAAAACCATGTCTAATGAAATGGTTGAAATGAAGAAACAAGTTGTTGAATCCTCTTCTGCCAAAAAACCTTTCAGATCATTTAGGAGGAATCGGTATTCTAGTTCTCAGCCACCAAATACTATATCTAATGTGGAGTCCAACTAAGAAGAAGAGGAAGAAGAAAACACAATGACCGATGAAGAAACTGAAGAAGAAGAAGTAGTTGAACTTAATAGGATGTGGGACTTTATCCTTCCAAATGAATAAGAACAAGAAGCTTTGCCCATTAGCACTAGAAGAAAAGGGCCTACTGATACGACTTAGTGAAATCAAAAGAAGAAAACTCCAACTCATGTTGCTAAGGAAAAAGCAATCAGCAAAAAGTCTTCTCCTAAGGCTTCATAGCCAAATCCATCTTCATCAAATCTTCCATCTACATCAAAGACCCTGGTAGTTACTGATACCATGGAGTATAACATTGTGGAAGACATGAATAAAACTAGGGCCAATGTTTCACTATATGAACTTAACAAACTGAAGCAACAACAAAAATACTACTTAGAGAAATAAATGCAGTTCCTACTTCTCCCATACCTGTTGTTTTTGTATCTCAAGCAGTTAAAGGCATGGGTAAACCCCCCACTTCTTCAAACAAATTTGACTCTACAAATGTTATCCTAATCTGTGACACATCTCTCTTACACATGGCTCCTTTCCTCTTAATCTATGAAATTTTCAATAGGAACCTTCATAATTGTTTGATTGACTCAAGAGCATCTTCTAATATAATGTCGAAAGCAGTCTGGTTTAAGTTAAACATCACTCCTCAAAATTTTGTTGTTCACATAATACAACTTGACAAAACCAAAGTAGAGGTCTTAGGGGAATTAAATTCAATTAACATTCTACTTTCCTCAAATCCCAAAGTCTATCAAATAATTGATATATTGGTCATTGATATTCTTGAATTCTATGGTCTAATTCTAAGTAGAGACTAGTTCGAGAAACTCCATGGATATTTTGCTACAAATTGGTCTCACATGTGACTTCCCTACAATGGAAAGCCAAATCAAATTCGAGTTGACCGAGAGAAACAATTGAAACATACAGTGACTGATTTTGAAAGTGATAATGAGCTGGTAGCATTCAATAATAACATTATTGGGAATTATTCTGTGGAGTCATTTTTAGGGAATTTTAAAGCACGTGAGTCTCCCTTTCTAGATAATGTTGTCATCTCATAAGTTGAAAATTTCTCGTAGACAGATGCTTCCAAGTGTAAAAAATTTGTAAATAAACCCATAGTTAACACTTTATTTTGGACTTTATACTTTGATGGTTCCAAATCTAATGATGGTGCAAGAGTTGGTTGTGTTTTAATCAGCCCAGAAGGAGAAAAGATCATGTTAGATTGTAGACTAGAATTCAAATGTGCAAACAATACAGCAGAATACGAGGCATCAGTTCAAGGATTATACAAATCAATTGGCCTCGACATCAAATATCTATAGGTTTTTGGAGACTAATAAATTGTCATTAAACAGGTAAGAAATACTATCCATTGCCTTTCTAGACATCTTAAGCATTATCAATCATTAGTCTAGGATCTTACATCACATTTTTTGGCATTTAATATTTCTCCTATACCTAGCTTGCAAAATGCCATTGTTGATTTGTTACTAATATTGCATCAAAACTCATACCATCTGAGGACTATAGTCCTGACAGATTTTCTATTGAATTAATTTTTAGACCATCCATTTGTGACAATGTCACTAATTGGTGAGTCTTCAATGATGATTATGATATTGTAAATTTTCTAACATCAGAGGGTTCATATGATGAGCAAATCATAGATGAAAATGAGCACGACTTTCAGTTAAAGCAGAATGCTGATGAAAATCCAATACCCAAATCTGTAGTCAAATTAAAAAATATTTATGATCTCAAAGACAGATTTAAGAAGGTAACTAATGCCAAAATCCAAAGCTCAACCCTAAGATTTGAATTATTAAACCTTGGAACTAATGACAAGCCTTAGAACGTTAATCTAGGTCTTGGTCTATCCTCTGATGAAAGATCATCATTTATCTTATTGTTAAAGAAATACAAAGGTACCTTTGCCTGGGATTATAACGATCTCAAAACTTATGATACCTCTATCATATAACACACCATTCCTATGATCTCTAATGATAAACCAATGTAGCAGAAACTAAGGAAAATTCACCCAAACCTCGAAATTCAAATCAAATTGGAGCTCAATAAACTCCTTAAGGGCAGAATCATATTTCCTGTTAGGCATTTGAAATGGGTGAACAATTTAGTGCTTGTTAGAAAAAATAATGGATACATCCGTATATGTATAGATTTTAGGAATTTAAATAAAGTATGTCAGAAAGACAACTTTCCACTGCCAACCATGGAACAAGTACTGTAGTTAGTAGCTGGTTTTAATATCATGTCTTTTCTTGATGGATTTTTTGGATATAACCAAATCCTGGTCCATCCAGATGATAGATTGAAAACCACATTCAGAACTAAATGGGGAACATATTCTTATCAAAAAATGCCTTTTGGTTTGATTAATGCAGGTGCCACATTTCAAAGAGCTATGGGTATATCCTTGAAAGGAATCATTAACAAATCAATTGTTATTTATCTGGATGATATCACTATCTATTCCAGGAAGAGAAGTAGCCATTTAAATGACCTCAAGCAGATCTTTGAATGATCTAAAAAATATGGGATCTCGCTCAATCCAAAGAAGACTTATTTTTCCTTAAGCGAAGGTAAGATTTTAGGATTTTTCGTATCAAAAAAGGGTATTTATATTGATCTAGAAAGGATTAAGAAAATTAAGAAAATTCCCTTACCCCATAATAAGAAATCAATGCAGTCTTTCTTTGCTCAAATAAATTTTGTAAAAAGATTTGTCCCCGACTTTTCACAAATAGTTTTACCTTTATAGTCTATGATTAAGAAAAAAAATTGTTTTCAAGTGGGGTCACAATGAAAGAGAAGCATTTGTTTTAATTAAACAAGATATTATCAATGCTCCCTCCCTGACAACTCCCAATTTTTCCAATCATTTTGTTTTATGCACATTCGCATTAGAAACATCATATGCTTTCATTTTGACACAGCTCAATAATCAATAGATTGAAGCACCAATCTTGTTTCTTAGTTCAAATCTACAAGGTGTCGAATTAAATTACTCTACTGTGGAAAAACAGGCCTTTGTTGTTTTTAAGCCAATAAAACATTTCAAACCATTTCTCCTTAAAGCTCACACCAAAATCATAGTTCCATTATCAACAGTAAGGCAATTAATGGTGCAAAGGGAAGTAGGAGAAAAAAGGGCCAACTGGGTAACTGCACTGCAAGAATATGATGTCGAAATTAGACCAACTAAAATTGTTAAGGGTCAAGGTTTTTGCAGAATGTTAGATGGGCCATCCAACTTACCAACAGAATAAGATTCAGGTGATGATATACAAATATCAGAGGTAAGCCTCAATGATACTGAATCTCAATATGTTGATCTCATCTTTTATTTAAAAAATGGATATGCCCCTATGCAACTCAGTTACAAAAGAAAAAGGGCTTTGAGATTGAAAGAAAAGCAATAAGAAATCGTCAATGATGTTTTATTTAGAAAAAAATATGATTCTGTTTTGCTAAGTTGCCT
This sequence comes from Pinus taeda, assembly GCA_000404065.3. Classification (NCBI taxonomy): domain Eukaryota; kingdom Viridiplantae; phylum Streptophyta; class Pinopsida; order Pinales; family Pinaceae; genus Pinus; species Pinus taeda. Next base: position 13,972 of record APFE031045112.1, read on the forward strand.
TGAAAAATCTGAGGCAGAAAAGGTTTTGCAGGAACTTCATGATGGACTAGCTGGTGGACATTTTGGAGGAGACACAACAGCACATAAAATCCTGCATGTTGGCTACTACTGGCCAGCCTTGTTCAAAGACGCACGTGAATACGTAAGTAAGTGCAAACCTGTCAAACTTCTGCTGGAAGAAAAAGGAAACCTACATTGCCATTACAATTAGTCAACATTGAACAACCATTTCAGCAATGGGAAGTGGATATAATAGGTGAGATCATTCCTTACTCTTCTAAGCAACATAGATACATTCTTATAGCAAATGATTACTATACTAAATGGGTGGAAGAAATTCCACTAAAGGTAACCAATTCTGAGAACATTATCGAATTTATTGATCAATTTATCATTACCAAATTTGGCTTACCGACTACCCTGATGTTCGACAATGAATCTTACTTCACAGGCAACACTATGATAGAATTGTCTCTCAAAAGAGGTTTCAAACTTAAGTATTCTGATAACTATTATCCTCAAGGAAATGTTTTAGTTCAATCAACCAATAAAAATCTCATTGGGATCATTAAATGAATTATTGATCAGAGTCAAAGAAACTGACATAAATCCTTAAATTTTTCTCTATTGGCGTATCAGATAACATAGAAGGCCTCAATAGGCACTTCTCCATTTCATCTGGTCTATGGGAAAGAAGTTGTTTTTCCTACAAATATACCTATTCCATCTCTAGCCCTAGTTCAATTTATTGAAGAAACTCCTTCTTCTTCTTTGCGATTAAGGCAATCACAAATCCTCAAGCTCGAAGAAGAAAGAGAGAAAGACAACATCATACATGCCCATCATCAACAGTTAGTTAAATCTTCCTTCGATGCAAATTTTGTAAGCACAAAATCATTTCAACTTGGAGACCTTGTATTGAACTAGGATAAAGCACACGAGGAAAAAGGTAAGCATACTAAATTCCAAAGAATGTGGCTTGGACCATTTTAGATTATAGAACAAATCGCCCCATCAACGTTTCTATTGCAAGATTTATTAGGCAAGAAGATTCTCTGCCTATAAATGGGCTGATTTTGAAAAGACATTTTTCATAGGAGATAACCTCTTCTATTCCCTGTACATTATCACCTTTACTTTTCCTAGGAAAATAAAAGTTAAATAGTATTTACTATTATCCTAACAATAAAATCCCTTGAAATATTTTGATTTTTCGCTTTTATAAGTGAAGATTTTTAAGGAAATAATTATAACATTTGAAAATTAACTACATTCTATCTGTCTGAAATTTTCTTGTTTCCACCAAAATTATTTATTCTTTGAGAAACCTCCAACTTTATATTAATATATATATATATATATTATATATATATATATATATAATATATATCTATTTATATATATATATATATATATATATTCTACTATCAGTCAAGAAAAGTATCTTTAACAATGTAAAGACTCTTTGCAAATAAGCATCTTCAACTCTATAATTTTCATCCAGAACTCTTAAGGAGCAAGTGATTCTCCCCATCCAGTAATTTTTTCTCTTTTTAGAGTGTAATCCTAAAATATACTGAAACTGAAAAGATAAAAGCTCTCATCAAGAGCTTGCTTACCATGTTCATAGGGAAATAATAGGCTGACATTACCAATATTGATACCAAAATAGGGTAATGGCTTGAGATTATTTTAATCAAAAGACAAGGGGTTTCATCATGAGACAACTTGTTCAATTTAATTACAACCAGTGAATGGAATTGTCACTATTTGGCCACCAAACCAAGGCAATGACTTTTAAGTAATAAAAAGAAAAAAATTGAAAAAAAAATGTTTAGAAAAGAAAAAGGAGAATAAGTATATGATTTTGAATTTATCTCTAAAAAATACACTCTTATCTGGATGGGACACTGAATCATTGATGGTTAAAAGGTAACCTTGTTGAGGATATGGACACCTACTGGTAGCAGAGGCTCTACCTGTGACAAATGAGTATATTTAAAAGTTGATCTGCAAAAACCTCCTACTTTACTTTTAAACTAAATAAATACTTATACATACAAAGGAATTTTCATTTTTAAGAGGGTATCAAATGAATTGTAATTAGGTGAGTTTTTTTTTATTCAGAGAAATATTACTTATCTTAAATTTCATATAATTCTTATTTCCTAAACTACCTTTACTTTGAAAGTTTTAGAAATTTCAAAATTATCAAAGATAACTGGTTCTTCCAGTGAATCGCCAATTGTTTTATTGTTCAACAAAACCCCCCCCCCCCCCCCCACCATTTATTATATAAGTAATTAGTATTGTATTAATAAATGGGGACCCTTCAAAAAAGATTCAAAAAAAAACTTAAAAAATAAAGGCTTTCCTTTTGAAACCATTCGGAATAAAACCTTAGACAAAATTAAGATATTAAGCTAAGTCACTTTATGACTAAGCATTCTCACTTTATCGCAAAACACATGATCCAAAGTAACAAAGGTCATTCATGAATCGGAGTCCGTGAAACGTGATAAAAGACCCCCCTTAAAAGACCGAAGGCAAAACTGAAATTTTTATAAAACTCAAGGCTTGGAATATTCCTTATAAAATAAAGTAATTATCGCAATCACATCAATGCTTTTACAAAGGCACAAACATATAAACCATAAAAAAACTGCGAATTGCGATGTGGTCTAGACCCGATGGAATAATAAAATTGTTATAAACTTGAACCAGGTCCAACATATCATGAATATCTATTTTAATGAAATAATCGCATAAAGGAAACGTGCTTGAAAAAGTAAAAAGTATGCCACTCATCGCAAATCACAGAATACCAAAGCAACTTCAATTTGATCTATTCACGATATCACCAATATTGCGATTTGTGATATTTCGATTTGTGATATTGCGTTTCGTGATATTGTGATTTGCGATATTGCAATTTGTGATATTACGATTCATTGTAATCGCATGATCTGTATTGCAGTTAACACACACCGATTTGAAATATCATTTAGAAACTGGCGATGCGATGTTTTGATGAGTCATAAAGGAAATCACACGTAGGCGTTAATAAGTAATTAATAAGGTTTAAATGTATTTACTCTTTTAACGACTCGAGAAGACTTATATTTTTTAACCCATTTTTGAAATAAAAACTCCATCCTTACATTCTTTCAGAATTTGCTGTGTTATTGTGTTTCCTCTTTCGTTGTCACTTTGTGTTTCATTTTGTTTTCTCCATTGCCCAAATTTCAAGAAATTTCCTAAGAAAACAACACTCAAAAAAATGGTTAAGAAAGGAAAGAACATTGTAGAGGCTATTGCATCTGAGGATTTAGACATGCTTCCACTCTTCTCTGATACTACATGCAACAAGGATGGTGGGACTACATCATGGGAGGTAATGTATAGTTTACTAGAGGAAGAAAACCCAAAGGTATTGGAAACTAAAGCTACAACAGATGTCGAGGACTCATCCGAGGCTTATTATTTTGAAGCAGCATGCTCTTTCCTGCACAGGATAGGTTCAAGGCCTAAAATCTTTCCATACATTGATACGGTAAAATGGATCATTGACAATGTGGAAATTTCAGATAGAACATTCAGGAATTCCAAGAATTGAAGTAATAGGTTCATTTAAACCAGACAATTTACGTCGAATGTACCATCTTCCAGAACCACAGAAGCTCTATGATAAAGCCTTTACTGAGAATTTTGTGAAAGAAAATGAAGACCTGATGGACGTCATGCAGAATTGGAGGTCTGGCTCAAACAAGTTCAAGCGAGAGAAAACTAGTATGTACCCAATTGCACCTCTATCAGCCCTGCATAATTTTGCAGTCGTAATGTTGTGCAGACTATTTGGAAAGGTTGACACTACCAAGTCTTCTATTGAATGGATTCGAATGATTGATATGGTTGTTAACGCTATAATTATGAATTGGAGCAATATTTTGTCAGACAATTTTGCTATGTCCATTAGAGAATACAGACACAATAGAATTATCTCATCTTGGGTTATCCCTCCTTTTTACATGAGTGCATATGTTATGGATGATATATGTTTTTATTCACATTTTCCAAATATGGGCTAGAAATGGACTCTACAGGACCCCACTCCTATCCATATTTATCATAAGATTTTGTGGGAATCACAGTTTAGCTCCCACTTTTACAAAACCTATCATGGCGTTATGTTGCAGATTTACCAAACCATTTTTGATAAGAAAGCGCCTAGGCTATCAGAGGAAGCTAAAACGAACATCTTTCCGGTGGCAAGATGGTTTGTCGATGAATTATTTACTTATATGAGAGTTTTTGGGAGTATTACAACTACGCACGTTCTTCCATTTTATGTTCCTAATAAATTATTAGCAAGAGAGATTGTATATCAAACAGTGGGGGATCGTATTACCAAAACCCTCAAAGAAATGAAGAAATCCATCTGGCTAACATTCCCAGTGAAATGTGGTGCTTTCGCATTACATGATTTTGGGCGTGCAGAAAAAGAGATACAGTTGATCACATCCCTAAATCTGGCTACTGTGCCAAGCAAACAGTATGACCCTAACCAGGTCGCCTGAAACTTCACTACTATGGTCAAAATCATACAATTTATTCATGATAATGATGAGTTTGATGATCTCTTTGAGGAAACTGAGACATTTTCATAGGTCTTACATTTAGCATCAATAAAACTGAGCCTAGCAGACCTCAACTACTTCCACATATACAAGAATGAAATACTGACAAAGGTCCCTTTGGAACTATTGCAGATTAAAGAAATAAGAGAACCCACCCCCAGCGTAAGCCTGGAGAAAATCTCTGAGCATAATTTTGATGAGGAATCTTAAGAGAAGTCAGTTCAAGGTTTAGAAGACTCTAAACACCAATCTCAGAATAAGGAAGAAAGCACCGAGAAAGACCCTGAGAAGGACACAGAGGAAAGTGCTAAAGAAATAGCCAAAAAGACCTCAGTTGAGTAACACATAGAGATTGAGTCCACACAGGTTCAAAGAATATCAAAATCATTGATCTGGATAAAGAATGGGAGAAATTTAATAAAAGGCTCCAAGTGCTGCAGACAGAGACAAGTCTTGAATGAACATCTGGATTTCAGACTCCTAAAAAAGCTCAGCAGGTTATAAACCTAGAAACAACAATACAAGGAGTTACAACCACTCAAGATATTGAAATCATCCCTCCCTACCTCCACTGGATATATTCTATAGCCCAACACATAAGGTTGTAGTGAAGAGGAAAAGGAAGAAAAGGAAATTGGATGCATTAGCAGCAACAACTCTTGAAAATGAATCAATGGAGGTAGTATGGAAAGATACCCCCATCGATCCATTAGAAAATCTTACAAAGCTATCACAATTTGTAGTCACCTATGCAACTGCAGCAATTGACAAGGCAGCAGAAGTTCGGTTTTTCTTAAAGAAAAAGAAGAAAGAGTTCAGCTATTAGAACAACTTGAGTTGGAAAGGCAGAGCACCAACAGACAAGTAGAGATGCAGATGGCACAACTTAAAAAATATTTGAGAAAATGATATTACAACATCAAACAGACATCACAAAAAAGGATTCACAAATTCATCAAATGCAGGCTATAATGGATAAACTCAAAGACAACCCTCAAACAAAGGAATTCATTAAAGAGGCACTTGAACTAAACTCTTTTTGTCACATCAACAAGAATTATTCTTCCAAAAAATATCATTAATCAATCCATATTGTGAAACAAGTGATGCATTAACCAATCAAGTGGTTTATCAGAGATTAGAATATGAAGAGATCAATTAGAGAATTTCAGAATTTATTTCTTGGAAGGAATCTGACGAAGGTAGAAAAACGAATTTGCCAAAGATCAAGGAGTCCCACAAGGATATTTTATTCATAGATTGGGACATACAATTCAAACAAGCAGAAAGGGCAGCAGCAAGAGAAACTAGTACAACAAACAATATAATTGAGGTTGTGATTGAAAACCTTCATAGTGCGAATCTCATTAAAGAATGCAAGCCATAAGTTCTCCCAGACATCAAACAATTATATAAACAGCAGAAAGAGACTGCCAAAATGCAAGCTAAGGCAATCAAAAAATTGTCTAAGCTTGACAAGGAAACCTACTGGCAGTTTTTGGTGAAACCACACAATCAATGGATGACTCGGAACTGTCTAAAAAATTCCACTTAAAATATGGTGCCACCACTCTCTCTTGTTGTATTTACGGGACAATTATGATCTAGATTTAAAAAAGAATGCAACAAATTACAGATATAACCATACATATAGAGATGCAACAAAAATAATACTTCATTTCATTACTGTAAAATACTAAAATATGCTTACAAACATAAATGGAAATAAACTAGCTAGAGCGATGGTAGCTTATCTCTGAGAAGAGATGTGACGGCTACATGCCTCTGAACTGTGTTACAATGAGGCTCGAAGGCCTATTTATTGTTGAGAAACAATGGAGAACCCTAAACATCCAAAAACCTAACCCTAGAAGATGAAATGCCAAAGTGTGGGCCCTGTTTGGGTAAATTGGTACATCAACTTCCTGGGGTCGTAACTTTGGCATACGACCTATGTTTGACGTGCACAATATCTCATTAGAAATATATATTCGAGAACTACAACTTTGGGAAGAGAAACATGGGTCTATGCATGGTTATATGCTTCTCCCAATTTTCCCAAAAAAACGTTGTTTAGGGCCTCAAAATGGTTCCGAAGTTCAGGACCCGAAAAACTACTAAAAATAGTAAATTGTGCTACAATTAAGGAAACTAAAAAGATGAAAGAAACAATGGTGGGGGTCCAAGTGGACTTGCAAGGTGGCCACCAATATCCACTTGGATCATTCCTCCCCCCCTAGGAATCAATGGTCCCCATTGCATTGAGTTCCTCCATGAGATGAGGAAACTGATGTTGAACTTGGTCCCTGGTGAGCCACTTGCCCTAGTGAAGGAGTTGGCCTGCTTTGACAACTCGATATAGTTGGATATTCTGCTAGCGAGTGTGCTTGATCTGTGTGTCCATGATTTGATCAGTTGCAGCATGTTCCATGCAATTTGGATTTAACTCTGTGGGCGTGAGCTGTTCTGCAATGTCAAATGTGTCTAGTAATGGTGGAAACTATGGCCGAAGGCGGTCCACATTGAACACTAGGTGCATGCCATGGAATGGGGGAATGATGAGCTCAAATTCATTATCTCCCACAACCTTGGTAATGGTGTAAGGACCATATCGAAGTGGTTTGAGTTTCCGATAGGCTCCAATAAGGTGTTCCTTTTGCAAATGCAACCAGAATTTGTCGAGCACCTAAAACTTGTGTGGCACCTGATGTTGATCATGTCACTACTTGTAATTGGCATTTGATTTCTCAAGAATGTCGTGGACCTACTGGCGAATATGTCGGATGTGCTCAATGAAGTTGTTTGCCTTATCTGTTTCGGACTAGACATGAGCCAAATCTGCGTGAGTAGCTGCAAATGGCATGGCCACATCAATGGGACATAGTGGTTGGAATCCCAAGCCCACCTAAAAAGGGTTGTGGCCAGTCAAGCTGTGGAGAGCCCATTTGTATCTGTGTTGAACATAGGGGAGGCTCTCATCCCATGTGCATGGATGCTTTGAGTTGTACATGCGCAGAATGTGTATGATCATCATGTTGACAACCTTTGTCTGGCCATGAATTTGAGGATGGAAGGCTGTGGACTTAGTGAGTTTGGCATCTAGCATCAACCAGAGACTGGACCAAAATGTAGTGAGGATGATAGATTATGGGATCCCAAAGTGTACCCACACTCATTCAAAGAAGAGTTTAGCAGTGGCTTCTGTTGTGATATTCTTCTTGTAGGCCGTCATAATGGCCATCTTCGAGAACCTGTCGACGACCACAAAAACATAGTTGTTTCCATGCTTAGTTGAAGGAAGGCCCGACATGTAATCCATGTAGATGGATTCCCAAGGTCAACTAGGGGTAGGCAGCGGGGTATAGAGGCTTTGCTTCTTGATGGTTGGTTTGGAAATGGCACAAGCAGTGCATGATCTAATGTACTTCCCGACATCTTGTCGAAGATTCAGCCAATAGAAATACTTATGTAGTATTGCCACCATTTTCTTGACCTCGAAATGCCCAACTGTTATCCGGAAAACTAGTGTCCATTCAGAGCTGCTAGTCTCACTAAGACGGGTAGCTATCTTAGAAACAAACAAACCAAATTTACTTGTGTTTTCCTTTATGGGAGATAGATGAGAGAGAAGCAGAGAGTACCAACCTCAGTCTTTCACTTGGCTCCTTGCTTGTTTCCTCCCCCCTTTGACAGAGCTTCACCACTCTTTCCTCACTTGTCCTGCTTCAAAGAAGGTTTACCGCGTGATGTAGATATACAATTTCTAAATATGCAATCTAAAATGATAAACATTCGTTTACTTTCTTTTAGCAATGAAAATCATACCTACTAAGGAAAGAGAAGAAAAATTATTTCAACATAGAGCAGAGAGCACACACTAAGATGCACTTTTCCTAAATCAATTTCTATATGCAGTCTAAATGCAAATGCACATGCATGTATTTGTTTTTTAGTTTCCTTAATGTGAGAATGACACAAAGGAAACTAAGTACAGATCTGAACTATCTTTCCTCAAAGTGACACTTTAGCAATTTCTTGTTCAAAAACGAAAGGAAGACTAAGACAACACTTTCAATTTTGACTTGAAAACTGCTTTCGACACTTCAGAGAATTGATGATTCAAATCAAATACAATGGAAAAAGTGTAATCAACTATCTAAAAGAGGAAGACTTTATGACACTATTTTCTTTAACTGAAAACGACACTTGTGACACTTTCAAATCAAAAGACGACAGTTCAATTAAGCTACTTTTTGCAAAGGAGAACTGTAAATGATAAAAAATACATAAAAAAACATTCAGAATTCCTTTTCAATGAAGGCTGAATAATGTAAAGGAATAAAGTTTCAACATTGATATACTGATCATAGAAACCAAAACTACTGAATAAAGTTGAAGACAATGAAGAAACAGTCTCACTCAACCATCGCACCTGTAACACAGGGAAACAGGGATACATCTCACCTGCAACACACGGGAGGTGCGATACATCCAAGTTGCCAATAGAGACAGTGCGATGGTCCAGGGACGAGACTGAGCTTAGTTTTCACTCACAGTTTGCAGCTAAGTTCAGGGATTTATGTTGAGGTAATGATAGACAGTAAACACAAAGTATAGGGGCTGATCTAATGAGGTTATTTGAGCTACCACCAGGGCACTTAGTATGTTTGCAAGTCAGTTTTTCAGTTCATAAAAAATCCCAGAGATTGACTGAAGCAGCGTTGATCTACTTTTCACTTGCATAGAAAATGCAGTTCGAAGGCTAGTTGGCTTAACTTCAGGCTCTGTCTTGTTAGCACTCAAATCTACCTTAGGCTGAAATAAGGTAAAACTCAAGGCTACATCAAACCACGCTCAGCCTTGTAGCTATCTATACAAGGACAGGAGACGGCTCTCTCCGAGTCAATCTCGACAAAAGGTAATCAGTGAGGCTCGAGATGACTCAATTGATAACTAATTTTAGGCTAGGTATAAAGTACAAGGAATTTGAGATTGATTTTTTGAAGTTTAGTTGAATTCAAGGGAAAGGAAATTTTGGTGCGGGGATGAGGCACAGTTTTTACAGAGGTCTACTTGGATACCAAATGTAGGAGAGAAATGGAATAAACGTCAGCAGTTAGAGAAATCCTACTATCAGCCATACATCAAACCTGGGTATATGAAGCACTTGAGCAGAGTTTTTCCTTTCCACTACCTAAATGATCAATTTGCACCTTTGATGAAACTTATCATTCGGTATTTCAGTTGTGAGGGCAGATTCTCCCATCTTTATGCGTACCATGTCCGTTTGTTGATTCATTTTACAAGGGTACGTATGATGAACATTCCATACTTCATGTTTCGCAACATAGAGAAGATGGTGCCTCTTGTACAAAGGAAGACCCCAACACAGTAGCATAACAGTATTTATCATTATGCCTTGATAAAGATCGTGGTGGTTCATCAGTTGGCACAGCAGGGCATTACTTGGGAGGATTTTATTTCTCGTGACTTCTTCACAGCGCCTCAGACACCTCTAGAGATAGTTCATGATGAGGGAGGGCCTTCACAGCAGTTTGACATTCCTCAAACCGAGCATGTCAATGCTCCAGTGTATGTGACATATCAGCGAGGCCACAGGGCCTTATTTTCATCTACACGACAAGTATTATCTCCACCCGGGGTGGAAGGGGTCTCGATGACTTCATCATCACAACGAGTATTATCTCTGCATCATGTGGAAGGGGTCTCACCTTCTTCTTCAGCACAAGTACAGATCCAGGATAGGGACAAGAGGCCCATGTTTGATGAGGGTCCTTCAGGAGGTCAGGACACGAATATCATTGATGTTGATGATAGCTCTCCTAGCTCAGAGCTAAAGGAGATCATTCGAGAGAAAAGGGCTGAGAATGAGTCGCTGCAAAAGAAATTGCAGATGGCTAAGTGGGTGATCAACTACTTGGAGCAGTGCAAGAAACAGCTGGAAGATGAACATACACTTTATGAGCTGCGGAAAATCCGGGAAGACCGAGAATTGGCCCGAAAGAGACCTGGTGATTTGACACCGATTGATCGAGAATCTATGCTCATCCGGGTAAACACACATTTGGAGAAATTGTTGGCGAAGGCAAACAGAGATAAGGACATGCTTCGTCATATGAAAACTCACTATTGGACTCGTATGCATGTTTGCAAAGCGAAAATGAAGATCCTAAAGAGGCGATTGAGCAAGGCACTAAAATGGCGAAAGAGGTCAGATCCATTTCGAGTTTTGCTGAAGCTTCACTAGCTGAGCATAACACATGATGGAGGGTCTTCACTCTGAATTTGAGCAAATTCGGAGAAATTTTTGTCATCTTGAAATTTTTGGCTTGCAAAACAGGTTTTTTGGTTCAACGCGCAGCGCGCCGCGCGCAGCCCACGAGATTGGGAGGTCCAAATGACAAATGGCTTGTATTTTTGGATTTTTCATGAAGAATTACACATGCTCAGCTATTTCCGAAGCATTTCATCGAGATCTGGATGGTCAAAAGGTCCAAAAACATCATGAAAACCACCTTGTTGTCACCTTTTGCCACAGCAGGAAGTACCTCTAGGATAATTAAGTTTTGAGGGGGCAAATGAGCTCCAAATTGGAAAATTCCACTTGGGTTGGAAAGTAGGCATCTAGGGCTTTCCAACAAGCTCTTGTGAGCTCAATTGGGGTTTCAGGAAGTGCCTCAAAATCAGCTGGAAAAGTGCACTACACATAGAGATCAGGGCGCTGCGCATAGAGGATTTTGGCCAATTTTTCACCTTCCAGCTCAGGAATTCAGCCAGTTTTCACTAGTTTCACTCCTTGATGTAATTTTTTACCCAACATGATGTAATTTGATGTATGTAAGGTAACATGGCACTTATCTACCTTCTTCTAGATGATTCATTCACAAATTAGCAAGAAATTAATGTAATGAATCAGTTTCCTTCTTTTTAGAGGCAGGTTGTTTTGGTCACCTAGATTCTTGCTCCATGTTTAGAATTTGTTCAAACTGCTCCTAGAAGGAGGAGCTAAAACCCTAGAGGTTAGGGGATGAGGTTAGCTTGATCTATATATGTAAATTTTCATTTAGTAGCACAGGTTGGACTCTTGGGAAGATTTTGGCACACTATTGTACGTATTTTTCATATTTTGGCTAAGGAAAGATCAGAGATTTTGCAGCACCTGTTGGGATTCTTATGGCTTTCAGTTCTTGATGGTGTTATCTCTCAGTTATTGTAAGTTTATTCATGTTTACATGTATGCCATTCCTTCTTATGCTTCTGAAACTAAATGAATGAGTAAATGTGGTTGAATTCATTGTTTACAGTGCTCTTCCTTTAAGTTTGTTTAGTTTTTCATGTTTTCGCCATGTTTGGAGAGGAACCATATTCTCCCTTGCCCTCTTCAGCTCCTTGTCATTCTGATCCATCCATACACCTGATCAAAGGCATCAATACTACTGCCTACCTCGCCCCAACTCGAACTCTACAAAGATTTGACCTTAATTCCCGCACCCAAAATTGGTTTTCCTCTTTCTCCAACAAAAACTCAAAAATCTAAATCAAACTTTCCTATATCTTTACTAGCCTAAAATCAGTATTCCTTATCAGTCATCTCAGCCCTTTTGAAAACTTGTTTACCGAGATAGACCCGGAGAGATCCCTCTCCTGTCCTCGTAGGGCTAGCTACGAGGCTGAGCTTGGTTTGATGTTGCCTTGAGTTTTGCCTTCCTCAGCCTGAGGAAGATTCGAGTGTTAACATAGTGGCAACCATACTGGGGAAGAAAAGTTTATTTGTTTGTTAGTGTTCTTTTTTTTATAGACTACAGACGGAGTCTAAAGATTAGCCAGGTAGCCTTTGAAATGCTTTTTCTTTGCATTAGCACAAGTAGATAAAAGCTACTTCAGTCAATCTCCGGTCTAGTTTTATAAACAGAATATCTAATTTGTAAATTCCCCCAGTATGTGTATCAAGTTCAAATCTGATGGTTGATGGTGAACAACGGTCAGACATCAGAAGGCTGAAAACATTCACCTGGCGAATTTATTCACTGAACAATCCAGAAATCAATGCTTCATGGTGACATCACTGCAGGGAGATCAGTAGCTGTGAGATTTTCAAGATGGACCAAATCATGAGAAGATACGCTCTCATGAGCCGAGATCACATTCCAGGTTTTTTGAATAAGATGCCCAAGGTAGATTGGTCAAGGAATCTGCTTACATTTAACAATGATGGTAAGAAAGATGTTGCTTTACATCTGGTTAGATTTCATATGCATATTCGCAAGTTGAAGGTGGATTTTCCTGAAGATTGCTTGATGAAGATATTCCTGGCCACACTGGAAGGTGAATCCCAATCTTGGTATGAAAATTTGCTACTGGCCTGTATTTATTGTTTAAAAGATTTTCATGCCCTCTTCATTGAAAGATATAAATAATCTTATCCATCATTAAATTTAGTTCATGACTGTTGCAAACATGCTTCTACTTTTATTGAAAGCCTTGAGAAATATTACAAAGATGATAATTTCATGGATGATGAGATCATGGAGGCTCTGTATGAGAATCCATTTCAGAAACATGAATAGAACCTAGAGGATTCTTGTCAAGATGCACAGGAAAATTTGCAGCAGGATCAAGATCTAAGTACAGTGGAAGATGATGAAGGAGAAGGTTTTATTCCAGATCTATCCATAGAAGAAGACAACATGCATGAAAGTCAAGTTTCAATTTCAGAATGTGATAAAGTCAAGTCATCCATTTCAAATCTAGATTCAGATCATGATGATGAAGACAACCTTGTTCTGAATCCCATGAAGGAGAGCTCTATTGTTGAGATCATCTGGAATGAAGAAGACAAAGTTATTGACCAAAGCCTTCATGAGGAGGTAATCTGGTTATTTCATGGACAACAAGATGGGATCTTTGTTTAGGTAAGTGAGAAATCCTCTTTTGATAACTCAGTGGTAAATGATAATTTGATTGCCATGTCATATGAAGACAATTACTATTTGAGCAAAAGAAAACAAAAAGCATTATCTCCTTTGTCTGAAGATGAAATAGATCAACTCTTGAAAGGTCATGTTACCACCCAAGCTAAAGCAGATTTGCAGTGCACACATGGTCAAGAAAGTGTTGGTGAAATCTCTTCCTCTTTTGCAAATGATGACGACCTTGTAATCAATTTTATAGATCAGCAAACAGATAATATTTTCTTTCACAAAGATGATAAGGCTGTCAACCTTGAAGATTGTTTTTTGCTTAAGAATGACCTAGACCATGAAGATGAGGAGTATGAGCTTGAGAGAGACAATATGCCAGGATTTCTCATGGTCAAGGAACCTACAGCTAACACTCAGATGGCAGAAGCACATACTTCTCTGTGCATTCCTATCCTTCAGAAATCAATTGTTCTTTCATATCAGAATGAAGGGAGTACTTGTATTTTTGTTGCTGGATCTCAAGACAAGATAGTGCTTCAGGATTATCAAGATCCCTTCGGCATCCTTTGGCAAGCACTAGAGAAGATAAATGTTGCCTGGTTCGTTATCATAAACCTTGGTTTCAGTGGTTATTGTGAGTTGCCTACATGTACATCGTTCTGCCTGCTCGAGAAAAGTGAGAGCAGAAATTTGGTATGTAGCCATCTATTGGTTTGGTTATATTGGAAATCTCATTACACATTATTGTACATATTTCATTATTATGCAGGTGGTTGTCATCATGATTCCAAATCTTGATGGATTGCTGCCTTTTTTTTCAAAATCTTTGTAAAGTCTTGTTTTAAGTCAGTCATGAGTCATTTGTGTTTGGTCTGTTGAGTCAGTTTTTTTTTAAGTTATTTCAGTTTTCCATCGAGTCAGTTTGAGTCAAGTTTCATTTAGTTTTCAGTCAAGTTTTCATTCAATAAATGTGTCAAAGGTTTTGTGTTATCCATTCAAATAATGACTCCATCGCCCAATGGATGAAGGCACTGGTCTGCTCTCCCAAAGATTTGTCATTCTTGGCACCTCCAAGGAGCTACCATCCCCATTGGAGCCAGTGTTAGTGTCAGCCTTTCCAGCCTTCCTCCAATGATCAAATATGCTCTTACAAAGTGGTCTCAGAGTGTCAAGGTCAAATTTTGTCATTTCAGTGAGTCTTCAAGCAAAATTTAGTCACTGGGCATTAGGTCTAGGGTTTGATTTCACTCCTTTCAAAGTTGCCCAAATGTCAGTCTATGTCACTATTCAGCTGATTCTATCATCATTCATAGGGTTTTCATCATCATGTCAGGTTCCACTGGGTCATTTTACAGCTTGTTCTTGCTTTAGTTGTGCCTAGGTAAGGTCTATTTCCCTCTCCTAGGGTTTTGGAGGTAATTTCTCTTGGATGATCAAATCATTAGAAAAAACTTGTATCCTGATGTTCATACACCTTCCCCTATCATTAATGTACCTTATTAAACACTTCCCATCACTGAGATTCCCCAAATTCCTCATTTTTGCACAAACCCTAGTCTCTTGCCACAACTTGGCAATTTTCTAGGCTAGGCCTGTGTTTTTCCCTTTTTAACCCCTTCCCCTCACTCAATCTCTAAGATTCAACTTTTCCCTACTTCCTAACATCCCTCCCTACTTCCCAAAATTTCCCCAAGAATTTATAAGCCCCTTATCCCCTTCATTTCGCTTCATTTCGACAAAATTCCTTGTTTCACACATCGGGATAATTTTCACTCAAAAGATGTTTAAGACAATCAAAGATGAATTTTGGAAAACTGAGAGAGGTTTTTGTCCACAACAGGCCAAGTAAGAAAAACCTCCTTCACTTGTTACACAGGTGCCATGGTTTTATAGAAATGTCAAAAATACAATCGCCTCAGGAGAATTGATGCACCTCTGAAGTGACTTTGGGAACATCAAGTTTTCTCCTAGCTTGGTTGGCCAAATAACTTTATTTATGAGTCAAAGGATAACTAGAAAAAAATATATAATCCAATGAGCTATCATGAGCTCAATTTGGAATTGAGGAAGGCATTCAAAAGTTGACTGCAACAGCACTCTGCCTTGAGGCAGCCTCATTTGGCACATTTTGACCAGTCTTGGGAGATTTGGTTTTTGACAAGGAAAATGAGCTTACAATTGTAAAATTCTAGTTGTAGTAGAAGGTAGACTCAAAGACCTTTCCAACGAGCTATCCTACACCCAATTTCAACACCGGGAAGGCCTCCAAATGCCTCTTACAAAATGCGCTAAGCGTTGGGTCTGTGCGCTGCGCATATAGAGGTGCGATGCGCATTGGGCCTCATTGGCTAGTGTAAATTAACAAAGGCGCTGCGCATATAGAGGTGCGTTGCACGTTGGGTTTGTGCGCTGCGCACTGGGTTAAAGCACCAAGAAAACTTTGTTCATGCGACCAAATCATACCAAATCCACTCCAAAACTTGCAAGTAGGTATTTCATTGCTGCTCAGTCAATGTTTGAAGTGTGTTTCAAGATGGGAAATTTGATGTATTGGCTCTTGAAAAATGAAACCCTATGTTCATACCAAAATCATTCCTTAGGGTTTTTAAAGACATGTGGGTGGCTTGGTGAAGATTTTCCCATTCTCCATTGGTGAAATACAGTCCCATACTCATTTGTAAAGTTTTAGCCAACATTGCAAAGGGTGCACATTACACTTTTTGCTCATTTGTCAAATTCCCTTGTGATCAAAGCAATGACTATTTTATGCCAATCTACTTAAATAGAGCTATTACCACTGTGGCTTGTTTCCTATGATGCTTTGGTACACATGTAACATGTTTAGGTTTTGAGCATACATTGAACTTTTGATTTCACTACACCTATATCAACATACATATTGCAGACATCTTGTTTTCAAAGCCATGTCAGACACAGATTCAGTTTATAAGCAGGAGATAGAAGTTGACTGGGAGACTTGGCTCGAGAGCGTCAACATCCACTTAGAGAAGTTGTTTTCAAAGGCTAATAGAGATAAAGACATGCTCCGTCACATGAAACATCATTATTGGGCTCGCATGCATGTCAACAAAGCAAAAATGAAGATTTTGAAAAGGAGGTTGAGCCAAGCACTAAAACGGAGAAAGAGGTCGGATCCACTTTGAGTTTTGGCCGAAGCTTCATTGGCTGAGCATAACACATGATGGAGGGTCCTCACTCCGAATTTGAGCAAATTCGGAGAAATTTTTGTCATTTTGAAATTTTTGGCTTGCAAAACAGGTTTTTTGGTTCAACGCGTAGCGTGCTGCGCGCGACCCATAAGATTGGAAGGTCCAAATCACAAATGGCTTGTAGTTTTGGATTTTTCATGAATAATTACACATGCTCAGCTATTTCCGAAGCATTTCATCAAGATCTGGATGGTCAAAAGGCCCAAAAACACCATGAAAACCACCTTACTGCCACCTTTTGCAACAGCAGGAAGTACCTCTGAGAGAATGCAATTTTGAGGGGGCAAATGAGCTCCAAATTGGGAATTTCCACTTGGGTTGGAACGTAGACATACAGGGCTTTCCAACAAGCTATTGTGAGCTCAATTTGGATGTCAGGAAGTGCCTCAAAATCAATCTGAAATGTGCACTGCGCATAGAGGATTTTGGCCAATTTTTCACCTTCCAGCTCAGGAATTCGGCCAGTTTTCACCAGTTTCACTCCTTGATGTAATTTTTGACCCAACATGATGTAATTTGATGTATGTAAGGTAAATGGCCTTATACCTTCTCTAGATGATTCATTCACAGATTAGCAAGGAAATAATGTAAGATCAGTTTCCTTCTTTTAGAGCAGGTTGTTTTGGTCACCTAGATTCTTGCTGCCATGTTTAGAATTGTTCAACTCTCCTAAAGAGGAGATAACCCTATAAGTAGGTGAATGAGGTTAGCTTGATCTATATATGTAAATTTCAGTCAGTAGCAAGGTTGGACTTCTTGGAAGATTTTGGCACACTATTGTACATATTTTTTCATATTTTTGCTAGGAAGATCAGAGATTTTGCAGCACCTGTTGGGATTCTTGTGGCTTTCAGTTCTTGATGGTGTTATCTCTCAGTTATTGTAAGTTTATTCATGTTTACATGTATGCCATTCCTTCTTATGCTTCTGAAACTAAATGAATGAGTAAATGAGGTTGAATTCATTGTTTACAGTGCTCTTCCTTTAAGTTTGTTTAGTTTTTCATGTTTTCACCAGTTTGGAGAGGATCCATGTTCTCCCTTGCCCTCTTCAGCTCCTTGTCATTTTGATCCATCCATACCCCTGATCAAAGGCATCAAGACTACTGCCTACCTCGCCCCAACTCGAACTCTGCAAAGATCTGACTTTAATCCCCGCACCCAAAATTGGTTTTCCCGTTTCTCCAACAAAAAACTCAAAAATCTAAATCAAACTTTCCTATCTCTTTACTAGCCTAAAATCAGTATTCCTTATCGGTCATCTCAGCCCCTTTGAAAATTTGTTTACCGAGATAGACCCGGAGAGAGCCCTCTCCTGTCCTCGTAGGGCTAGCTACGAGGCTGAGCTTGGTTTGATGTTGCCTTGAGTTTTGCCTTTCCTCAGCCTGAGGCAGATTCGAGCATTAACATAGTGGCGACCATACTGGGGAAGAACTGGTTTGCTTGTTAGTGTTATTTGATTTATAGCTACAGACAGAGTCTGAAGTCATGCCAGGTAGCCTTCGAACTGCACATTGCTCTGCGAGTGCATAGTAGATAAACGTTGCTTCAATCGATCTCCGGTCTAGCTTGTAATCGTAACACTTAACTTATAAATTGCCCCAGTACATGTACCAAGTTCAGATCTGATTGTTGATGGTGGAAAACGATCAGACACTTGCAAGGCTTAAATCATTCACCTGGCGACTCTAATCATTTTCGAGATCAGACCCAAAGACTCCACTGGAGAATGATCCCGACTAGCAAAAACATGAAAGGACAACATGGACAAATCAGGTATTCAAGTTGGAATTTCATCCAAGACATTTTGTTCTTTGTCATAAATTATTTCTTCTCTTTTCCCAAGAATGTCAAGAAGGCTTTGCAAAGTATATTATGCTTAAGAAAAGATCCCAGGCTTGCAGTTGATTCTTTCCCTTTGAAGATTGTGAATACCAAATATTTGCATACCTTTGAGCTTGATCAAGACCTTTCTTCTAAATTTTGTGATGACCATCTTCAAATTGATGAATCTCAAGAGACCAAGACTAATTCTATACCTGTTGTACATACCCCTACACCTTGTAAAATTCCAGATCGGTATAAACCTCTTGTTTTACCTTCTGTTCTCCATGCTTTCCCCAAAAATTATGATCTATACTTGTCGAGGTTTGCCGGTAAATGTAAGAATGTCAACTCTGAGCAACATGTGCAGAATTTTGAGTCTTTTCTAGATCTTTTTGAAGTTGATGAAGAAGATGTTAGTATAAGGCTTTTTGCTCTTTCTTTGCAAGGCAAAGTGAAGAGTTGGTTCAAAACCTTGCCTGATATGAGCATCTTAGATTTCCTGCAGTTCGTCAAAGTTTTTCTCGACAGGTGGATGATCGGGAAGAACCTTTTCCTTATTATAGAAGAGTATAACCAACTGAAAAGACTACCAGGGGAGACAGTACAATAGTTTTCGGCCAGATTTAACCAAGTTTATTATTCAATGCCAGTTGAGATAAGGCCTACTCCTAGATCTGCTCTCTTGCACTATCCGGGTGCCTTTGATCCGGAGATGGAGTTTCAGCTGAGAGAAAGGGATATTGCAATGCTTCATGAGATGCAAAACAGTGCAGTAAATGTAGAGGCGCATCTGCTGATCCGATGGGCAAGGTTGAAAGAAGAAGAGATGAAAAACATAAATCCGGTCGAATCAACATCTCTAGAGGTGAAACTTGACATTTTGGTAAGTGCAGTGGAAAAGATGATGGACAATATCAACGCAAGGAATGATTATGATGTTCAAGCTCATGGCTTACTGATTGAAAAAGAACAAGTTGCTGCTCCAAAACATTTTGTTTCTTATCCTAGTTGTCATAGATCTGATAATGATTATTTTGTAGATCACCTTGGCGAAGAAAGAACTGTTGATATGACCTGCATGCTTGATGATATGTTTTATACCGATGATTTGTCTCAGTTTGATCAGTATGATGATGATTATGTTCTCCAAACCGAAGCTAATCTTACAGACAAATCAACAGCTAGTTTGTGCGAGGAGGAAGTTCACTTTCAACAGCTCGAATACAGTGATCAACCGATGCATATCAGCTATGACAATGATGAGGAAAGTGCATCAAAGTTTGAAGTAAGTGAAGGATCTTTGCCTTTTTGTTTTGATTCGTTTCAGTTCATCAGAGATAACTACCATGCAATCAGAAATCAGATGTCAACAAGTTTTGATCTGGACCATCTTGAAGGCAATAAAAACCTTGTTCAAGACTTCTCATATTCAGCTTTGCAGCCCCCGAATGCCATTGATTGTCAAGTTGCAGATGACGACATGGAAGCTGACACATATGATCAAATGAGACAAGAAGTTTCTCTTCCTTTCTGTTTTGAATCATTTCAGCTTTTGAAGGGAAATTTGCATAGTACATCTTCAGTAAAGAATGAGCAGCATGTAGGCAATCATGTAATCACATTGGAACCAATAAAAAATGGGTTGCAGCAGTCTTTTCAAGTTTTTCATGATCCAATAGCTGATGTTTTGGATGAGGTTTGCAGTCAAAGTCTCTCTCCATTGACTATATGTGAGCTTGAAATGTGTATTGATACAAACTTGATCCGGTAGCTGGTTTCTTTTTCATTTTCAACAGAGGTCTCGTCACAAGGCTCAGATCAAAGTTTGCATTCATGGTATGAGGAAAAGAGAAGTAATCCATTGGATGAGCTAAGTTCCAGTGTGCTTGAATTTCAAGATCCTTATGCAGTGTTTTTGGAGGCGGATAGAGAATTCATATCATTCAACGGATCTGTTTCTAAGTTATCATGGGAGTTGCCTTTCGATTCTTTCCTTTTCCTGCGCATTAGAAAGCATGTGGGAAGAAATCAAACAGCATCCAGGATGCTTACATGGTTCCACTGGTTGTTTCATTTCACTTGATTAGGTGATGAATGAAACTGTTAGAGTAGGTTGTGATGAATAAGCTCCCCTTTGAGCAATATTTTCAGTTTGTCGGTTGTGTTTAAGTATTGCGTCAGTTTTTAGTTGAGTCATGAGTCATTCGTGAATCAATTTTCAGTCTTGTTGTTAAGTTAGTTTGTCTAGGTTTTCAGTCATGCATTTCAGCTTGAGTTTTTGACTCCATTGCCCAATGGATGAAGGCACTGTCTAGCTCTTCCAGAAATCTGTCGTTCTTGGTACCTCCAAGGAGCTACCATCCCCATTGGAGCCAACGTTAGTGTCAGCCTTTGCAGCCTTCCTTCAGTGATCAAACATGCTCTTACAAAGTGATTTTAAGGTGTCAAGGTCAAATTTTGTCATTTCAATAAGTCTTCAAGCAAAATTTGGTCACTGGGCATTAGGTCTAGAGTTTGTTTTCACTCTTTTCAAAATTGTCCAAATGTCGGTTCATGTCATCATTCAGCTGAGTGTACCATTATTCAGAGGGTTTTCATCATCATGTCAAGTTCCATTGGGTCATTTTACAGCTTGTTCATGCTTCAGTTCTGCCTAGGTAAGGTCCATTTCCCTCTCCTAGGGTTTTGGAGGTAATTTCTCTTGGATGGTCAAATCATTAGAAAAAACTTGTATCCTGATGTTCATACACCTTCCCCTATCATTAATGTACCTTATTAAACACTTCAAATCACTGAGATTCCCCAAATTCCTCATTTTTGCACAAACCCTAGTCTCTTGCCACAACTTGGCAATTTTCTAGGCTAGGCCTGTGTTTTGCCCTTTTGAACCCCTTCCCCTCACTCAATCTCTGAGATTCCACTTTCCCCTTCTTCCTAACATCCCTCCCTACTTCCCAAAATTTCCCCAAGAATTTATAAGCCCCTTATCCCCTTCATTTCGCTTCATTTCGACACAATTCCTTGTTTCACACATCGGGATAAGTTTCACTCAAAAGATGTTTCAGAGAAATAAAAGATGAATTTTGGAAAACTGAGAGAGGTTTTTGTCCACAACAGGCCAAGGAAGAACAACCTCCTTCATTTTTTACACGGGTGTCATGTTTTTAGAGAAATGTCAAAAATACAATCGCCTCGGGAGAATTGATGCACCTCTGAAGTGACTTTGGGAACATCAAGTTTTCTCCTAGCTTGGTTGCCCAAATAACTTTCTTTATGAGTCAAAGGATAACTAGAGAAAAAGATATTTCCAATGCGCTATCGTGAGCTCAATTTGGAATTGAGGAAGGCATTCAAACGTTGACTGCAACAGCACTCTGCCTTGAGGCATCCTCATTTGGCACATTTTGACCAGTCTTGGGAGATTTGATTTTTGACAAAGCAAATGAGCTCCAAATTGACAAATTCTAGTTGTAGTAGAAATTAGACTTAGATACCTTTCCAATGAGCTATCCTGTGCCTGATTTCGACACCGAGAAGGCCTCCAAACGCCTCTTACAAAATGCACTACGCATTGGGTCTGTGCGTTGTGCATATAGAGGTGCGCTGCGCATTGGGCCTCACTGGCTAGTGTAAATTAACAAAGGCGATGCGCATATAGAGGTGTGTTGCGCGTTGGGTTTGTGCGCTGCGCACTGGGTTAAAGCACCAAGAAAACTTTGTTCATGCGACTAGATCATACCAAATCCACTCCAAAACTTGCAAGTAGGTATTTCATTGCTACTCAGTCAATGTTTGAAGTGTGTTTCAAGATGGGAAATTTGATGTATTGGCTCTTGAAAAATGAAACCCTATGTTCATACCAAAATCATTCCTTATGGTTTTTAAAGACATGTGGGTGGCTTGGTGAAGATTTTCCCATTCTCCATTGGTGAAATACAGTCCCATACTCATTTGTAAAGTTTTAGCCAACATTGCGGAGGGTGCACATTACACTTTTTGCTCATTTGTCAAATTCCCTTGTGATCAAAGCAGTGACTATTTTATGCCAATCTACTTAAACAGAGCTATTACCACTATGGCTTGTTTCCTATGATGCTTTGGTACACATGTAACATGTTTAGGTTTTGAGCATACATTGAACTTTTGATTTCACTACACCTATATCAACATACATATTGCAGACATCTTGTTTTCAAAGCCATGTCAGAAACAGATTCAGTTTATAAGCAGGAGATAGAAGCTGACCGGGAGACTTGGCTCGAGAGGGTCAAAATCCACTTAGAGAAGTTGTTGGCAAAGGCTAATAGAGATAAATACATGCTCCGTCACATGAAACATCATTATTGGGCTCGCATGCATGTCAACAAAGCAAAAATGAAGATTTTGAAAAGGAGGTTGAGCCAAGCACTAAAACGGCGAAAGAGGTCAGATCCACTTCGATTTTTGGCCGAAGCTTCGCTGGCTAAGCATAACACATGATGGAGGGTCTTCAATCCGAATTTGAGCAAATTCGGAGAAATTTTTGTCATTTTGAAATTTTTGGCTTGCAAAACAGGTTTTTTGGTTCAACGCGTAGCGCGCCGCGCGCAACCCATAAGATTGGAAGGTCCAAATCACAAATGGCTTGTAGTTTTGGATTTTTCATGAATAATTACACATGCTCAGCTATTTTTGAAGCATTTCATCGAGATCTGGATGGTCAAAAGGCCCAAAAACACCATGAAAACCACCTTACTGCCACCTTTTGCAACAGCAGGAAGTACCTCTGGGAGAATGCAATTTTGAGGGGTAAAATGAGCTCCAAATTGGGAATTTCCACTTGGGTTGGAAATTAGACATCTAGAGCTTTCCAACGAGCTATCGTGAGCTCAATTGGGATGCCGGGAAGTGCCTCAAAATCTGTCTGAAAGGTGCGCTGCGCATAGAGATCAGGGCGCTGCGCATAGAGGATTTTGGCCAGTTTTTCACCTTCCAGCTCAGGAATTCGGCCAGTTTTCACCAGTTTCACTCCTTGATGTAATTTTTGACCCAAAATGATGTAATTTGATGTATGTAAGGTAACATGGCACTTATCTACCTTCTTCTAGATGATTCATTCACAAATTAGCAAGAAATTAATGTAATGAATCAGTTCCCTTCTTTTTAGAGGCAGGTTGTTTTGGTCACCTAGATTCTTGCTCCATGTTTAGAATTTGTTCAAACTGCTCCTAGAAGGAGGAGCTCGACCCCTAGAGGTTAGGGAATGAGGTTAGCTTGATCTACATATGTAAATTTTCAGTCAGTAGCAAGGGTTGGACTCTTGGGAAGATTTTGGCACACTATTGTACATATTTTTGATATTTTGGCTAAGGAAAGATCAGAGATTTTGCAGCACCTGTTGGAATTCTTGTGGCTTTCAGTTCTTGATGGTGTTATCTCTTAGTTATTGTAAGTTTATTCATGTTTACATGTATGCCATTCCTTCTTATGCTTTTGAAACTAAATGAATGAGTAAATGAGGTTGAATTCATTGTTTACAGTGCTCTTCCTTTAAGTTTGTTTAGTTTTTCATGTTTTCGCCAGTTTGGAGAGGATCCATGTTCTCCCTTGCCCTCTTCAGCTCCTTGTCATTTTGATCCATCCATACACCTGATCAAAGGCATCAAGACTACTGCCTACCTCGCCCCAACTCGAACTCTGCAAAGATCTAACCTTAATCCCCGCACCCAAAATTGGTTTTCCCGTTTCTCCAACAAAAAATTCAAAAATCTAAATCAAACTTTCCTATCTCTTTACTAGCCTAAAATCAGTATTCCTTATTGGTCATCTCAGCCCCTTTGAAAACTTTTTTACCGAGATAGACCCGGAGAGAGCCCTCTCCTGTCCTCGTAGGGCTAGCTACGAGGCTGAGCTTGGTTTGATGTTGCCTTAAGTTTTGCCTTTCCTCAGCCTGAGGCAGATTCGAGCGTTAACAAAACCCTTGAAAGCGATGTCCATTACTCTTTGGAACGTTACCCCGATGTTGATAAGCCCAAAAGGAATACGTTGGAATGCGAATATTCCCCACTTCGTCCTAAAGGTTGTCTTTTTCTGGTCTAGTTCGACCACCAACTCTTAATTGTAACCAGAGAAACCATCAAGTAGAGAAAACATTTCCAACCCTGAAACATTTTGGAGAATTTGTTTCATGGATGGGACTCGGTAGTTGTCTTTGTCTGACGCCTAATTGAGATCTGGGAAACTGACACACTAAAGGATCTCGCCAGACTTTTTCCGTACTGGAACAAGGTTTGCAACCCATGTAGAATGCCTAACTTTAAATATAATACGGGAATCTAACAACTTCTTGAGCTCCTTTTGGATGAGGGGTTCTAATGTGGGATGCACTTTCCTCAACTTCTGTTGAAATGGTTTGACCCCCTCTTTCGTAGGAATAACATGTTGAATGCTCTGTGTGGCGTAAGTCTTTAGATCATTATATGTCCAGGTGAGGATTTTGTGGTACCTCTTGAACAAATTGATGAGAGATTGTCTTTCCTCAGAGGAACATCCCAAACCTATGTTAACGAATTTTGGGTCAGCTTCAATCTGAAGGTTGACTTGGTCATGTGAAAGCATGGAACTGTATATTTTTGTGTTTGGTGGGCCTTGGAAGTGATTCTACATATCAAATAAATTTTCTAGTGCAACCACTCCTTTAGGTATGGGGTTCCCCTTACGCACGTTTGCCTCTTATTGCAAGGACCTTTTGTGTTCCTCTTGTTCAATTGTCACGTCTTTAAACACCCATGTGTTTTCCATGAAATCTAATATTTGTTGGTCATCATTGAAAATGCGTAAGTTAGTTACATTATTAGGGACAACCAGTTTATATACAATTTCAATCGAAAAACCATCCCTAAGAGGTGTAAATCTGGCTGCAACATTTTCCAGAGTATCAACAACATCATTATTGAATCTAGGAACATAATTAATATTGAAAGCTTTAAAAGAACAGATCAGGTGCCATACCTCTTGCTAGTAATTCTTCAGGTGTGGCAACAAACAATGGATTATGTTTCATACTTGTCTTGTAATGATTTCAGAGTCGTTGATAACCTTCAAGCATTCAGCTTTTAGGCCAATAGACTTCTTGAGGCCGAGGATCAATGCTTCATACTCTCTGGTGTTATTGGTGCATTGGAACTCTAACCTGCATGAAATTAAAATTTTGTTCCTTTTGGGGTCCACGAGGATGCAGCTTGCTCTAGCCCCATCGTGAGTCTTGGACCTGTCATAATATAGTGTCCAAAATTCATCATTAAGTGTGGGTGAGTCTAGAGTACGTACATCTAGCATAAAAATTTCATTTTCATCAGTTGGGGTGTGTGATGGGCATTAGGTGGGATGGGTGATGGTTTGGATTGGTAACAGCCCATAATTACTTCAAGAAAATACACTCCCATTTCCTCCTGAGTGAAACTAATCAGCTCATTAGGGCCTTTGAGATCCGTGACCATATGTTTCATGAAAGGTTCATTATTAACCGTTATCTAATTATTCTTTCCTTTGTAGGGAGACCACAAGTGGGACCAGTCTATGGCAAAATACCCTTGGATTTTACAGGACCATTCCCTTCTAAGTAGTAATCCATAGACTTATGGGTTGTCAACCACAGTGATGTCGATGCATTGGTGTACTCGAGTGTCAGAAGACAACCTAATTATTACGTTGTTTAGTTCACCAACAATAGGGACTTGATACCTATCCATTTAAATGATCTTGGCATTTGTCTTCTTGGGTTGGATGTTTATCATTTTGCATATTGACCAAGGCATGGCATTGGTTGATGTACCTGAGTTGACAAGGAAATTATGCATATTGTAGTTGAATAATTCGAAGATCAAAAGGAAAGGGGGAGTTTAACCTCTCAAGTTTGTGTTTATGGCATTTACAATAGCTTGGAGATCGATCACGACTCGAGATTGACTCGGAGAGCTAGTCTTGGTCAAAGAGGCAACCTCAAAGGTTGCTGACGAGGTGGTGAAGGTTTTGGCAATTAGCTCATGTTGGATGGCTAACTTGGAAAGCTCATAAAATAAGATGTTGGCTCGTGTCTTCTTCATATCTTTAATAATATTGTACCCCAAGTCCATGGGCGAAGTGCTTTCCGGGGAGGCCTGTGGGGAGAGGGTGATTTTGGTTGAGACTCCAGATGTGAAGGTGTTTCTTTTACCATTCGCCAAGGGATCCTTCGAGCTTTAGCCAGATGACTCCATAGGGGAAGGGGTGGATGGTTGGCTTATGTTGTTAGGTGGAAGGATTCTTCTCAACATAGCCCTTTTATTCTCTTCCTAGGTGGATTCTGATACTAGCCCCTTGCTCCTAAGGTTGTAAGTTTTTGGAGGTTTACGAGGGGGGGGGGCAGCGTCTCCTACAATGGATTCTTGAAAGTATTGAATCTCTTCCCCACAAATGACTTTGAATGTTAGAACAGGGGAAGGAGTGTCATCATCAGGAAGCATGGTTTCCTCTTCTGGGTCATTGAAATCTTCTTCACACTCCCCTATGGATTGATCTTCCAAGAGATGTGTCACCAGAGTAGTCATGTTGTGGTGTCATTGCTGATACGTCTTCTCAGAATGAGAGGCCTAGTGGAAAGTGAAAAATTTGTCTTTTCCTAGCTCTTCCACATTGAAATTTGTATTGGAACCTTGAGAAGAATTCGTGAGGGAATTATTGGTCTTTCAAAAGAAAGGTTTGGCAGATTTCCCTCTCAAGGAGGATTCACTAGTCTTCCATTTGAATTTAGAAACCTCATTCGTGAATTTATTTAAGGATTTTGCTAACCCCTCGGAATCAAAGGAATCCTTGTCCTTATCAGTAGACTTACTAGCCGAGGCTTGAGTTCTATTTCCAGACAGTTTGGTTTCCTCTTGGGAGCCATGCTCGAGGGCACCTATAGATAGAAAATATTTCTCTACCGCAAGAGACGTTGCAAAATTCTCGACCAAGGTGGTTTTTATCTTGATGAACACATCGATGTCGAGTGGGAGGGCTCTAATGTAATAGTCAACATTGATGGAATCATCAAGAGACACATCCATCGAAAATTTATTCAAGATGGTGGTGAATTTCTCGTTGAAATCTTTCACCTTTTCCTTCTTATGACACTTCAACATGCTAAGCTTAGTCAGGAGCATGAAAGGCATCTTTTCTTCTAAAAACTTATCAAGGAATTTGTTTTGGAATTCTTCCCAAATTCGAATTGATGCTACAGGAAGTAATCAATACCATTTTGTGGTCTTATTTTCGAAAGTGTGATGGAAGAGACAGCAAGCCACGTCGTCATGTTTCCCTTTCATCATTTGCAAGGCTAGGTAGAAATTGTTGATGTGATCATCGGATGAGGTTCCCTTTTCGAAGTTCAAATTTGGGAGGTATTTTTCAAGGTGATGAGGCATGTCATGGAGGAGGCCTCGGATGCCCAAATGGGGCTAAGCCATCCAAGCTAAAGGTTATTGTTGGTTGCCTCTCGGAGGGGGAGGGAAAATGGGATGATTGGGATTCCCCTCAGGATCACTTTTCGTCCCTGACCCCCCACTGGTGTGGGGAGGTTGTCTGCCATTACCTCAGGGAACCCTCAAGTGCCCTAAGTCTCAAGTGTTTCTCTTATTCCTGAAATTCCTCAAGTTCCTGGAACTTAAAAGCCACTCATTGTTGTAAAAATTAATACAGCCTTTGATATTGTCTCCAGTCCCTTGTCCTAGGGGTCCTTTAGCATTCCCTCTCAAAGGTTGGTTGTTAAGAAGGATATCTTCTGGGGGTGGTTGATCGTTTCCTTGAGTTTCTCCTCATCACAGTTGAATTTTTCCCTTTGTAATTATGATTCTAAGGCCTTATCTTTAAGAAGATGGGGGTCTTTCCAAACCCTCGATTAAGAGCCTTTCAACAATTTCTACATAATCATCCAAAATCATCCCAATTAAATGTGATACAGAATTAACCAGCACACCCTTACACGTGTGATTAGGCCTGGAGGTGTGCGAGTTAGGCAGGGAGCTAGTAGCGGGAATGCACTTCAGACCCCTAGCGAACTAAGGAGTAATAGGGCGCAAGGCCCTCAACTGGTCATATGTAACTTCAAAGAGAGGAGGTTCCTCTTCTCTTGTGGTGCTTTCAAGTAGAGGAGGTTGTGAATCCCCAATTTGGGGCTTCCCAAAAGGTGGACAAAAAGAGGGATGATAAGGTGTTTCAGGGGTGGCAGGGCAGGGTTGGTTACTAGCTTGATGGAAAGTTTCGGTGTGAGGGCATGTATTGGTACCTACCATCAATCCCTCCTTCTAGTGCCAAATTTGTTGACGGGCCATAATTCTCTACCAACAGCAAGGGGATCTCCCTAGTGTAGAATCCCAACTAGATTCTACACCATTTTCTTTAGGGATCTCATCCGGTATGTAGGCCCAGCTACCGTTCAGGTGGTTTTAGTTTTCTTTAGACGAAGGTGGGATACCGAATCAGTTGAACATATGGACTTCAACAAACACAAGGAAATAACTAACAAATGTTCATAACATGAATACCATAAGTGGCAAGATTAGAAATTGACAACATGAATATCACATAAAGTAATTGTTAGCAAGATCTCAAATAAGATCATGTCTATGTAAAGAATACACTTAACAACTATGAAGTAGTTCATAGTAACTAAGCATATATAAGTGTAATCAAATGCATAGTCAACAATAAGATCATGCCAATATTAACGAAACACTTCATCAATACAAGCACAGAGTTAGCATATCATATACCATCCATGTGTTGCAAAACAAGATTCATAGCATAGCAAGGCACATGAGGAGACCACACATCAAATAGATTTCAAGAAAATTCAATCCATCAATCAATTAATATCCATGGCAACACAGCATAAAATATTCGTCCAATCCAATAGCGGAAAACAACTATTACTCCTTATATTTATTAGAAGAGAACAAGTCCTCTCAAAACAATATGTCCTAAAAATAATTCCCAAGCTAAAAGTCCTTTACAATGTGCCATGAGGGTGTATTTATAGGATGAGGGTGACCTTTGGTGTACCCTTGACTCTTGGACTTCCTCATGACCTTTCAACTATCTCATGACCTTTAGACTTCCTTATGACCTTTCAACTATCTCATGACCTTTAGACTTCCTCATGACCTTTCAACTATCTCATGACCTTTAGACTTCCTTGTAGGTTTTAACCCCATACAGAAATTACCTGCATACGAATTATAAAACACAAAAAATAAACAATGCGAGATCATAACACATAAAACACATATACACAGAGATTTTCCCCTGGATCCCAAAACCGGGACTACCAGCTTGATTTTTCATTATGTTCCTTTCAATGTTATAATACATATTTA
>APFE031045112.1:57889-79971 GCA_000404065.3 Pinus taeda
TTATCTCCTTAATATGGTGGAGGAGATATTTGAGAAGTCTCTTGGAATTAATTCTTCACATATTTCCTACACATCACAAAACTCACATATTCTTGAGATATATATTTTATATGTATATTTTCTAATATTTAATCATAAATTCACTTGTAATACAAAAACGAATAAAATGGAAAATAAGAAGGTGAAACCCAAATGTATTTATGAAAATGATATGATAAAAGGTTAATGGGATGATGAAATGTAAGAATAGTGAAGAAAAAGGTGGATGAAAATATGACATTTCTGAGTCCCAGCAGCTATCTAGAGCTACAACAACTTCCTTCTGCATAGCAGACCTCTCTTTTGTATGGGTTTGTATGGCCAATATTGGAGCTAGTGTATGATGTATTTTTGACATTTCTTCATAGACCATCACCATGGCTTCACTGAGAGTTTTGGCCTCATCCTTGATTGCAGCCTCTAGTTCTTTTTTTATGGAGTGAATTAAGCGAAGGGTTGGTTTTTCTTCTTATTCCTTCTTTCTATCTTGTTCTACTTTAGCAGCCTTCTACTCTGATGCATAAATCCTATTTTAGAGTTTTGCGATTTGTTTTCTCATCCTAGCAACATTGTGTTCAGTCATGGTCATAAATGCAATATCATCTAAGGTGATCATTTCAGGGTTAATTATAGTGTTGGGAACAATTTCTTTCACTGTGGTCACCGAAAGGGGTTTTGCAGGGTTTCTGGCATAGCACTTTCTCCTCTCCTACATGATCTTGAAGCTAACCTAATCAAAGGTGAGATTGGTGAGGTCCAAAACTTCCTCTTATTCTTCTTCTTTGGGAATTCCCAGCTCTTGGAGAGGGATATTTCATCTAGTTAGGGGAGTAGATGGGGGAACATCCAATGTGGACAACTCAACTTTCTCATTGTCTTTTTTATTTTCCTTACCGGTTTCTCCCTGCTCCTTCTTTCTCCTTTCCTCCTATTCTTTCTTCCTCTTCTCTTCCTCTAGTTGTTTCTTATCTTGCTCTTTTTTCTCTTGCTTCATCTTAAGTTCCTCAGATTTTCTAAGCCTTTCTTGCTTTTTCCTTCAGCTCTATCTCTCATTTCTTCCTTTCTTCTTCTTTCCTGGCCCTCTGCTCTTCCTACTCTTTTAACTATTTTTCTTCTAGTTCCTTGTTTCTTTCTTCCTCTTCTTGTCACTTCCTCTTCTTAAGTTGGTCCTCATCACCTGAATCTTGCAATTGTTTGGGCTCTTCCCCTCTTTTCCTCTTGATTTCTTGATTTTTCTTTTCCAGGGTTGCATTCCTTTGTTCTAGAGTTTCTTTATCCTCTCCTGCTTCATGGCTACTCGGGGAATCTTCTACCTCTTTCTCCTTTTGTTTCTTTAGTTTCCTAGTGTCCTTTTGTTTCTCTTGCTTCCCCTTCAAAGTGGATGACCTCTCCCACATACTCACATTCTCCTAGGAGTGTTCAATATGCTCATCGTTTCTTACTTGTTGCTCATTGGGGATGATCTCCCAGATGGAATTGTACCATTTCCTAATTCCATCTTCATGATCCTGCCTAGAATGTGAGTATGACCAATTAAAATTAGCTCTCTTGCAATGAGAAACTATGACCTTCTCGAGATCATATTTACAATGGTTCAAGGTCACGAAATGACACCTTTTTAATGCCTCTGCCTATGCCTCCACTTCATTGAAATTTTATGCCACGTAAACCCCGATGACAAGAGGGAAAGATGGTCATGGTTTCTTCTTCCCCTTGCTCAGTGTCTTCAAGAAGCCCTATGTCATCTGATAACATACTTCCTACATGAGCACATTATCTGTGGCGAACCGAGGAAGTGCATGGGGATTTATAAGAACCAAAAACTCTAATAAATGTCTCGTCCTAGATCGAGAGCCAATGTGCCACCTTGACGATTGTTTCCATGGCCCTCTTTGATATACAAGGTGGTTCTTCTCCTAATAACCATTGATATAGTGGAGCAATAAATAACTCAGAAATAGTATCGATCATACTCTTGTAGCCGGTGTCCCAAAAAGTTCTTGTAATGTTGGTGTACAGGGATAGCTGCAGAAGTTTCCAATTGTAGCTCCAATTGTCAAACTGACACCTTGCACAGACTGTGTCTAGTAGGTATGAGGTCATACATAACTTTGATGGCTAGTCTGGGTCCATATGCTTAGTTGCAATTGTATTTGTTCTCAGGTTTGACACAAGAATGTTGGCCAGGTTGAAGATTGTACCTGAGGTAGCGGCATCGTACATGATGGGGATCCATGTCCCGTAGAACACATCACAATCTTCTCTCCCATAAAAATGGTTCATCATGGTAGCAATCAACTCATAGAAATTTCTTAATCCATCCATCCTATAAATTTGGTTGGTTCTAACCCAGAACTTGGATGGGTCTTGCCACCATTCTCTGAGAATATCCTTGGTAGGAGTCACAAAACTAGGGAGCCACTAGGTGTTGAAGGTTTCCTCCTTCTAAGGTAATCTATAGTATGCAGCAATATTTGTGGAGGTGATAACAGTGAGTGATGCACCAATATGATCCCTCACCATCCATGAATCTATTTTTGTGCTCTGTATGATCTAATCAATTGTCCAGGCACACAGGAAGATTGGAGGATGTAATGCCACCTTGTGAAGCTTTGACCTCTTAACATTTATGTACACTAAGAAATCCTCTTAGTTCCATGGAATATCTAGTTTGGTGAACTCCTCATAAATATCATAGCAAGAAGCTTGGTTCTTTTGTTGATATTGCAAGTTATGTGCTCGTAGATGGGGGATACTTCGTCTTAGTGGACTTCCTGTGAACTGGTTCAAGAGCTCTTATGGTAAGATTTTGCTACCAGAGGTGCCATCTCATCTTTGAAGGAGGAGATGGAGATGCACTCGAGATCCATGTCACCTATAACATCGAATAAACAGTACCACTGTGAGAGAAACGACATGAAAATAAACCTTAGTGACAAATACTATATTTTTTAGAGCCCAGAAGAAGGCCTTTTGGTAGGTCATGAGTTCGTAGGGATGAGGAGGTCGCATGGGTTGTGTGGGATTAAGGTGCGACCTAGTGACTTGGAAATCTAGAAGTGAGGTCGTGGGGTCGATTAGGCCACGGAATTCATGGTGTTGCTCAGGTCATGAGGTTGCATCATTTTTCTTATCACGATTTTAGGTCGTGTGACCTGCACCTTTAGGCGATTTTGAGGGGTGTAATGCAACTTAGGAGTGGTCCTTGGGGCTTTCCAGGGGTAGATGTCTTGGTATTCAGAGATTGCAAATCAGCCTAGGACAAGAAATGGCATGGAAAACACTCAAGGAGGCTCATGAAGTCAAACAATAACTCAATAAGGGTTTGTAGTTGAAATGAGGCCGAATCATGGATAAAAACCCTTCTAGTCGGGAATTCGCAGAGTCAGGGCGGAAGAGGAAGACACATGGCTAAAATAAATGATTACTCGGAAGGGGAAAATTCACCTACTTGTTAGGGTCACATGCCTTATCCATTCGTTGAGCTTCCTCGTTATTCGTGCAACCAAGGTGAGTTGTGCAAATGATCGGTCGAGGTCGAAATTTATAAGTTTGATCGCACATGTGGGGGGTATCAAGGGTCACACTACTTGAGTTAGGGGTGTATCCAACCCTTGTGACCTTACGACCTAGCGACCTCAAGGGCTCACTAAGTCACATAGGTCACGAGGTCGCAATTGTTGGCCTCTAACACCTTTGTGACCTTTGCGACCTGGTGGGGTCGCTAGGTTGTGTTTTCATGGTGGTGAGGCCTTTATGACCTTACTACTCAGCAACTTGTTTGGTCGCGTAGTCGCACATTCGCATAGGTCACATATTATAATGGATTTTTCCTTGCGACTTTTGTGACTTAGTGACTTAGTGAGGTCGCATAGGTCGCATAAGGGGAAATAAGTCCCAATATTGTATTGCAATTTGGCGACTAGACTTGATCATGAACTTGATTAGGTCCCAGGATCTCAATTTCAGCTTATAAGGTAGAGACTCGGGATTTTGAAACTTTTTTGGGGTTTCCAGGCTTCCAAACAGACTCTGAGGATGGGCAACATCTACGGAAATGGTAAAGGGGCTCTGAAATTTTGAAGGGTTGGAAATTTTGGAGGGATTATTATAGTAGCTACAATACATTCTTAAGCATAACTCAATATTGAATGAAATTTATATTGAACAATATGCTCATGTGACTATTTTAAAGATGTTTATGCAACTTTCATGTAGATTTTTCTTCATATGCAATAGCTTATGTGATTTTCTAAAACACAAGACAAGAATCTACTCTGCTCTTCTTAGCGGAAACCAAAATTGATTGATGAAAAAAATAAGCATAAAGAGGAAGAATATCAATCACACATAACACAATAGGTCTCTGGGGAAAGCAACTGCTAAAAACCCTGACTATCTATATTGCATTAACTAGAAGATCTAAGAATAAAATGCAATGCATGTTCATCCTGAACAATTCTTGTACTGGTACAATCTAACTCTTTACTTCACAAGTCAAATCAAGCCAACACTTAGCAAATTTTGTTGCTTGCCAAACCCCTACTTCCTTGCACAATTTTTAAAGGAATCAACCCATATTTAATCAGGAAATCCACTCTCCATAACTATGCAATCCAAACGTAGGTCCTCAACTAATTGCATGCACTATCTGTACAACTCAAAAAATTATACCACTTATAGTACATTGTCCCTGAACTCTAATCTCAACTGGACCTTCATTTTAACTGACATGCATGAATTATTTATGAGTGAATCTTCAATTAACTGGTGTGGTACTGGTGATGCACTGGTGCACTACTCCACTACTAGACCTCTACTAGTTCCTCCAATAGTTAGAACTAGTTTAACTGACTATAACTCAGTTAGACTGAGTTGTCTAATTACAACTACCTGGGCCCCTAAATTTTAGGGATCACTCTACATGACTCTAGATAGACTTCCAAATCAAATTCCCTAAGTCAATTAAGTCAATTTAACTTACTTAACTATTACAAGTTGCTATGAGAATAGAATTACAATTTTGACAAATTTAATTGGATTTTCTTGTTTCTATTTTTAAGACTCCCTCTCAACAAAAAATAGATAATCAGCTACCCCAATCCTACCTCTGTGAAACTTGAATTCACATCTTGACAATGCCTTTGTCAAAATATCTGCATCCTATTCCTCTATGGGAATGTACTCCAACAACATAATTCTCCTCTGCACACAACCTCGAAGATGATGATACCTGATATCAATATGCTTAGATAGATCATGGAAAATTGGATTTTAAGAGAGTTTGATACAACTCTAATTATCATAGTAAATCACAGTTGGATCCATCTGCTGACCAAACCAACCAACCAGAATCTTCTTCATCCAAATAGCCTCACAAGTTGCTTGACTAGCAACCAAGTACTCTGCCTATGTTGAACTAAGTGCAACTAATCTTTGTTTCCTGTTGTACCAAGAAACAACTACTGACCCAATATTTAAGATCTCTTTTGATGTGCTCTTCCTATCGGATGGACTCCATGCCCAATCTGCATCGGTGAAGCCTTGAAGCTTCACTCTCTCTGTCTATATGTACCATAAGCCATATTGAGTAATGCCTCTGAGGTATCTCAACACATGCTTGGTTTCCTTCCAATATAGTTTGTTCGACTTAACCATTGCTTGACTGAGTTGGTTAACTGCATAGCACATGTCCAGTCATGTGTTCACCAAATACATGAGTGAACCCACAAGTTGTCTATAAATAGTAGCTTCCACTACTTCACCGGAAGTAGCATTCTCCTTCCTCTAGTTACCTGCTAGAGGAGTCTCCATGGGTATACTGCTCTCCATGTGGAACTTTTTCATTATCTTGTTGGCATACTTTCCTTGAGAGACAAAAAATTCCTCATCACCTTGTCATACTTCCATGCCTAGAAATTAGTGCATTAGCCCCAAGTCCTTCATTTTGAAATATCTTACAAGATCCTCTTTGCAAGACTTGATCAACTTATCATCGCCTATCAGAATCAAATTGTCAACATATAAAACAATAATCAACAATTTACCTTCAACCACAATATGGTAAAGGTTCACATTCGCTTCACTTTTGGTAAAGCCCAACTCGGTGAAGTAGCTATCGATCTTGGTGTACCAAGCATGAGGTGCTTATTTCAACCCATATAATGCTCGCTTGAGTCAGCACACATGCAACTTTCGGTTGACGGTCTCAAAACCTTCAAGCTACTGAATATACACCCCTTCCTTAATGATGTCATTAAGGAAGGTTATCTTTACATCCATCTGATGTATCTTCCATCCCATCTATGTTTATAGTGTCAAAATGGATATGATTGATGAGTACCTTGCGAAAGAAGAAAATGTATCATCGTAGTCAATCCCTTCTACCTGAGAAAATTCTCGGGCCACAAACCTAGCCTTTTGTTTCTCCACACTACCATACACTACTTGCTTTACCTTGTAAAGCCATCGAGAACTCACCATTGACTTGTCCGGGACCACATCCCAAACATTGTTCCTGACAATGGAGTCATACTCCTCAACCATGGCATCAACCCAAACCGGTTGCTAAACTGCCTCCTCAAAATAAGAAGCCTTTGTCTCAACACATCTACTCATAAGAGCCATGTATCTAGTGTACCTCTCAGGTGACCTCCTTTGCATGCATTGTGATGTGGGTGCTTCCACATTCTCTCTTACATCATGCAATAACCTGTCAGCCTCTCTAGTGTACTTTCCCCTATCTCTGGAAGACTCTACATGAGTGGATGTCTCCACTCCTTGATCCTCTGCATGTGGTGCTCCACATCAATTTGAGGTTGCTCCCTAAGAGCTAAAATCTCCTCAACTGCATGTAGCTAAATCTCCCTCTCAAGGGAACATCTCATGGCCTTCTCTTCATCGAATTTTACATCCCTGCAAACCATTTGCATATTGTTGGTCGGAAGGTACACTTGATATTTTTGAGGTGTATCAGTGTACCCCACAAATATCGCAAACTTTGTTGTTGGTACAAGCTTCTTCCGTGACCCACATCTAATCTCTTCCCTAAGAAAGCCTCCTCTGGTGTACTCATCCCAAGAATTCGATGAAGGCTTCTATTCTCCAAATAAACAGTTGTGTTGCATGCCTCAGCCCACAAGTGTAGTGGTAGGCCCTAATCATGCAACATTGCCCATGTTGCCCCTACTATGCTTCTATTCTTCCTTTCAGCCACCCCATTATGTTGTGGGTTATGAGGTGTTGTCAACTCTCATCGAATGCCTTCTACCGCATAGAAGTCTTTAAACTCATTTGACACATACTCTCCACCATTATCACTCCTGCAAGCTTTAACCTTCCTGCAAGTATCTCTCTTGACCAATGCTTTAAATTCACAGAACTTTGCAAAAGTCTAATATTTCTTCAGCATGAGGAAGATCCAACATTTATGAGAAAAATAATCAACAAATATAACATAATACTTGTGCTTGGTTTTGGATGTTGTCGAGAATGGTCCACACACATCTGAATGGACTCGATCAAGGATCACACATGCTCGATTGTCTTTGTCTTGAAAGGAATCCTTGGTGTATTTTCCCAAAGTACACCCTTTGCATGTGTCAACTTGCTCTAGTGTACCTTTGGAAATATCGGTAGAAATTTGCTACATGATTTCAAAGCACCATGATGCAAGTGGCCCAACCACCTGTGCCACAACTCATCGTTGTGTCGTCTCTGCATCTTCTTTGCTTTTATGATCAAGGCGGCACAATATTCTATTGCCAACTTGTAGATATTCTTCACCCGAAACCCTATCCTTTTTACCTGTCCCATGGCTATGTGATGAAGGAACACATTTCCCTTACTAAAGATCACATCATATCCTCTATCCTCCAACATGGAAACGGATACCAAGTTCTTCTTCAACCTAGAAACATACATAACAACTCACAAATTTAAGGGAGCACCCGACTCCCTCTGAAAGGTAACTGTACCAAGCTTGGTAGCACTATACCTCCCATCATCACACATTTCGATATGCATCTGGAGATCCTTCTCCTCCAAGTTACTGAAGAGCTCCTTGTTATCAGCCATGTGCAAAGAAGCTCCACTATCTAGGTACCATACATTACCCATCATCAATGACACCATACATGTGATGAGGGTAAAGTCTAGTTCGAATTGTGAGACAAGAGCCTCACCTCCTACAGCTCCTCTTAAGGGCTTCTTATAGCCTTCTTGAGCGGACACTTTGTAGAAAATGTCCCAGCTCGTGACAATGAAAGAAATTGACTTTCGACATGTCCTTATTCTTGCCTCCATGACAAGAATCTAATTTGGAATGGGATGCATTCCCCTTCCCTTTCTTTTCCTTACCTTCTAAGGCACAATTTTCCTCATCGTCAGTCATTGATGAGGATTTGTCTCTGGTATTCCTCCAAATCTCTTCCTATACCAAATCTGACCACAGTTGTTCCCAATCTAGTAGCTTCTCCTTCCCATTGACATAGTCCTCATAATTGTGCCAACTCTTGGGAAGACCTAGAAGAGCTAGGCTCACCATATCATCCTCGAAAACAGTAATCCCAAAACATCCAAACTCATCCGGAAAATGGGTGAACTTGGTCAACATAGAGTCGCCCTTCTCCATCTTGATCTTTCTGAGTTTGTCCTTCAGTGCCAATTTCCTATGGTCACTGCTATTTTGAAACAAGTATGTCAATGCCTTCCACAATAAGTATGGAGTATCCTTGCCATGGAGACTCGAGACAAATTGGTCTCGAACCCCCTCCAGGATAATCCTTCTCACTTTTTCCACACACTTTCTCCATTCAGCCAGATCTTTAGCATCCGATGTTGGAGGCTTAGTAATGTCATGATCTATGAATTCCTTAAGGCTTGTTGGCTTATATGGGCTTGACCCAGGTTCGAAAGAATTATTTAGCCAAACGAATCCCACAATTACCAGCCCTTTCGGCAACAACTCGCGAGGTGCGAACTGAGGTTTCACCCGAGGTAGCAGGGGAGGGTGCTGGAACTAGGTTTCCGCACCCTGGGGATGTCTAGGATGTGGGTTGGGGCTCTCACGTTGTTCTGCAGCCTCGTGCTACGCTAGATCCGTGCAGATCGTAATACCCTTATCGCACTTATTACAGATTGAATCGCTTATTACTATTTTGATCTAGTTAAAGCGATCTTTAAGTAAACATTTATTACTTTTGGTTACTTCGCGCATCAAGATTAACCCAGTTCACATGTATTCAAATGTAGCAAATGCAGAAATCATAACAGTTCATTTATCATAAAAGAGTAAAGTCGCAATTAACACAAAATTCAAAAGAAACTTATCTTTATTAATCCTCAACAATACATCCAAATCCACCCTGCACACTCAGCTGCAGGGGTCCACGCACACAGCTGCGGACTTTCCAGGCCTCTACGCACTCAACTGCAGAGCCTCTACCTTCTATCCTACTCCCTCGACTCGGACTTACAGATGCTTTCAGGCTATTTCCTTTAAGGACCCATTACATTACATCTTCCAAAAGAACTGCTTTCCCTCATAGAGCCCCGCTCTATTTATACTTTCCCCTGGCCTGTGATCCCTCCACGGGTCAACTCTATTTCTATTTCCTTACATTATTTTTGGGTGAACTACCCTTTGACTCAACCTACTATAGCTCGCACTCCGCGATTTCCATGGAGTCTTTTACCTTAATATTACCCAAAATTTTGGGCTTCGAACCCCATACTCGTTCCACGAGGATTCCGCTACCCAATAGTCCCCCAACACAATCATCGTGAGTCATCCCAAGTCACTTACTGGCATGGCTAGACACTCTGCCTTGGCTTCGCAGTTTTCCTCTTGTTGAGTGGCGCTCGTCATCCAGTTGCTCTTGCTTTATCTCCTGCAACGCTTCATTCGTCTCCTGCTTCAGTGTTTCTACCACATCTCGCAACCAATGATGCTCATTCTGCTCTACTCGATTAACACAGAACACCCCCTCTGAGGATTTTAGCGTGAGTGGGGGAGCCACATAGGGACCTCCTGGAACCAGCGTAGCCCTTTTCGACCATTGTATCTTCTCTTCGCACTGTCCGCTGCAACCTGTTGCAATTTTGCAAGACTCTGGTTGTTGTCCAAAGGATCCCAATTGTCAAGAACTATCAGAGGTGACTTATTGACTGCATCTCCACCCATGGTCGCCATCTATCCATCCTTCTTTTGTTCTGTTGTAGTGCGCCATCCTGCCCCTAGGCAGGGCAATGGCATCCGGACCAATTCTACTTCGCATTCCCTTTTTTCCGGTACATCCCCTGCTAGCAATGCTGCAGCCTGGGGATACCCGCAGCTGTTAATACCGGACTCCTTAGAGAGTCCTGCTCCTCCCTCAGCCAAATTACTACCTTCAAGAGCATGCCTGGTGTAGAGATGATGAACAGCTCCATCTATATTTCCGAAGCATAGGCTGCCCAGCGGATTCCCCATGGTGATTTATAAGCCATGCGAACTTCAAATGCCCGTATAGCCACTCGTTCCAGCTCGTGTAATGTTCCCGTGTGAAATTTGTGGCCGATCATTTCATATATGGGTCGTACTGTTGCTCTTAATTGCCCGTCGCCCACTCCCTTTTGCTATAATGCACCGCTCTTGTCATGAACAGTGGTATTAAAAGTCATCATTTCTTGGAGCAGCGCACCCACATGGCTTTGTCCGCACAACCACACCCCTAATTGTTGGCCAAATGTATGCACACCCCGATGCCTACGCATATGTCCCCCATACTGCTTTATCGTCCCTCACTCTCTTTCAACTGGTCGGAGCAGTGAGACTCTCCTTGGAACAGTTAGTCAGGCGGTCGGCCTCGCCGTATAGAGCTTTAGGCGACTGCCATTCACTCTTCCCAGGAAGGGGTCTTCGTTGAGCTTAGCCAGCTGAACTGCGCCCCCATCAGTTACTTCTTTAATGACATAAGGTCCCAACCAATGCATGTGGAGTTTGCCTAGAAATTTCTCGAACTTACTGTCATATAACAATACAAGATAACCCTTCTTGAACGTGTGCACCTTGATATGGTGATCATGCCATGCTTTCTTGCGCTATTTTTGTACCTACTGATGAAATCCCACCAGAAATTATTCTTTGTTTAGTTCTTTGAGCTATGCGAGCCTTTCCTCCAAGGCCCCACGATCTGCCATTCCTGCACCTACTGCAATACGCAGAATGGACACGATATATTCCATAGGCATCACGGCCTCCTTACCATAGACTAGTCAAAACAGTGTCTGGCCTGTCAACTTTTTGCATGTTGTTCGGTATGCCCATAGCACAGCAAGGATGCGCAAGTCCCAATCATTCCGTCGCGCATTGCAGATCTTAGTCAGTAAGGTTTCCAAAATTTTGTTGAATGCCTCAATGGTCCCATTTTCTTGCGGATGGTATGGCGTGCTCTGTTGGTGATATATCTGGAATTCCTCAGTGAGCGCGCTGATGATTTCGTTCAAAAAATGCGTTCCTCAATCACTCATGAGAATCTTAGGACACCTTAACCTGGTTAACACATTCTCAAACAAGAACTTTTCCACTGCAGTGGTTGTGCAATCCTTAACTAGTTGTGCTTCTGCCCATCGGATCAAGTAT
Source organism: Pinus taeda (assembly GCA_000404065.3). NCBI lineage: Eukaryota > Viridiplantae > Streptophyta > Pinopsida > Pinales > Pinaceae > Pinus > Pinus taeda. Next base: position 69,552 of record APFE031045112.1, read on the forward strand.
TCGGTCGCAGTGACAATATAGCGCACGCCCATCTTCCCTCGCGGTTCAATAGGCCTGACGAAGTCGATTGCCCATTTCTCAAATGGTTGTAGTGTTACCTGTGGCTGAAGCGTCATTTCATCCCTTCGCGACAGCTTGACCATTCGTTGGCATACATTGCAGGCCTGACAGTATGCTTTTGAATCTTGATGTATGGTGGGCCACCATAATCCAGTGTGAAGAACCTTCTGGGCTATGGCACGACCCGCATAATGTTCGCCAGCAACCCCTCCATGTGCTTCGGCAACGATTTATTCTCACTCAAACTTTGGTACACATCTACATAATATCTCATCATGGCCTATATTGTAGAGATGGTCGGCAATCATAGTGAAATCGGCTACTCGTGTCACCAATTCCTTCTTTTTTTGCACAAAATACCCCTGCAGTGCAGTGCCGGTAGTCAAAAAATAGATTATATCTTCAAATTGGTCATCCGCAATGGGCACTGCATACAACTAGGCATCCGGAAGTCCTTCTTCTAGATTCGTGGGTTCCTCTCCCGTCTCAATCCCGGATAAGTGGTCGGACCCGCATTTAGACATCTCGGATTTACAACAACTTCAAAATCATATTCCTGAAACAACAAAAACCATCGATAGATGCACCCCCCAACACAAGCTTATTCACTAGGTATTTTAGCGCAGAGTGATCAGTATACATCTTAAAATGTCCTCCAAGCAAATAGTGACAATACTTCTGGAGTGCGTACACCATCGCCAATCTCTTTCGCTTAGTAGTAGAGTAATTCTTCTCAGCTTTTGACAACCTTTGACTTGCAAACACAATAGAGTGGTCAACACCCTCCGCTCCTTCCTGAGTAAGTACTGCTCCTAACACAATACATGACACGTTGACATGCACATGGAACTCCACATCCCATTTTGGAAAGATCAAGATAGGGGCATATGCCATTTTTTCCTTTAGCAATTCCAGGCTTTTGTTACATTCCTTGTTCCAGCAATACATGGCATCTATTTTTAACCACTGTTTCATGGGAGCCATGATCTGGATGTAACCTTTTATGAACTTCCAATAGTACCCCGTGTGTTCCAGTGTAGCGTAGAGCTGTTTGACACTATGCAGTGCTTGCAGACCTAGTATGACTGCGATCTTTGCCAGATCCACCATCAGGCCTTGCCTATAAACTACATGACCTAGCAAGTTCCCAAAAGGAACAAGGAACATGCACTTTTTTAGATTGAGCACAATCTGGTGTCAACGGTAGGTATCCAACATTAATTGTAAGCTCTCAGTACGTTTCTTAACCAAGCCACAGACGGTCCAATCGTTAAGATAGACTTCCAAGAATTTATGTATGAATTCCTTGAATGCAACTACCACAATGCGGGAAAATATTGTCGACGTGTTCTTCAGCCCAAATGGCATCACCATATACTGAAAACAACCCCATTCCGTAGCAAACATTGTCTTGCTTCGATCTTTTGCCGCGATGTTGATCTGATGGTATCTAGAGAACCCATCTGTAAAGGAATATGCTTCCTGCCCGCCCACATTTTCTAAGACTTCATCGGTAAAAGGTGTGTGAAATGGATAGTTAACACAAGCATCATTGAGTTTCCGTAGATCCAAGTAGATGTAGATCTCACCCTTCTGTTTATTCTCCTGTACCACCATCGGACTTACCCAATCAGACTCCCCGACTGGTTCAATGATCCCGGCTGCCAGCATCTTGTCTAGTTCTTCTCATACTTTTTCTTTGTATTTTGGATTCAATCGATAAGGTCGTTGCTTTATTGGCTTCACGTCAGGCTTCAAAGTTACCTTCATCATTCCTAGTTCGCCTCGAATCCATTTCAGCTCCGTAATCTTGGTAGGGGAGAGGTATCGATACTCCTGGAGCAGCTTGATGACATTTTCCACTGTAGCTTCATCCAGTAATCCCCAAGCGTAGCATACTTCGGTTCTTCCTCTGTTATGATATTCACTTGCTTCGTTTTTAACGGCGTTGTGACGTCTGGTTCTTATATTTTGGGGTCGTGCACTTCTCGACTTCCTTCGGATTCTGGTATATTGATGTCACACAGAACATCCTCGTCACCTTCTACTTTTACATTGTAACATTCCAAGGCCCGACTCAGCTGTCGCAACTAGTTTGGTTGCACGACTTCTTCCGGTTCTAGCGGCATCGTGAAAATTGTGGTCTTTACTAGCTTTACTGTGTCATCCATTGTATCCATCCATTTATCCTCAAAAAGAAATGTTGACAGAAATCCTTCGCGCAAGATATCCCACTCCCCTACGCCATGTTGGAGCTATGTTTCAGTATACCAATTCCTTGGGATGACATCCAAAGTATGATCAAATAGGTGCACCCATTTTGACTGCAGCTCCTCGCCATAGCCTTTGGTCCATTTGCTCAGGTGTATGTGCAGATTCTCTCGTCCATCATAGTTCTATGTTAGTTGGAGCACTGGCTTCCCGAATCGTATCTACATCATGCGCTTACAGCTTTGCCAATCTGCGAAGGTTCCTTCATGGGTACCCCACCATCACACTGGTGTCACGCGCAATGCCCATTTGAGCGCATCAAATCGCTGGTATTCTGGTACTGTGCTCTCAAACTTCTCCAGGAATTAATTTACTATTGTGAGCCCATCATACACCGGCAGCTCGTGGTCCTGAGCTTTAATGCAGTACATGGATTTTGTCAGCATATTGCAATTTAAAGTAGTTGCCCCGTTCGTTCTGTTCCACCATTGCTTGTCTTTTTCCTCCAAATCATCAATGTATGGTTCCACGTAACCCTGTGAAATTCTCCATTCCTCCATTATCCTACCCTTTATTGGCCTTTGTGCATCAATTTGGTAGATGCAATCCAATGCTTCGTCCTGCTCGTCGTCATGCACAGGTTCTGTGTACTGGGATCCCTCGGTTGGATCTAGTGGAACAACTACGCGGCACAACTTTTTCTCAAATATCATCTTCCTATGCTTGAGATTAATAATCCCATTCATGTCGATGGCCCAGTCTATTCCGAACAACGCAGGGTACGGGCTTTTTTCGTCCACTATCTCAATAACTTCAAAGTCATTCTAGTGCTTGCATCATCCAGGTCTACGATGATTCCTTGCAGCCTACCGTGGGAAATATCTTCTGTTGATCTGCCATCCGTAATTAGATTGGAGACCATTGGAGTGGGGGCTTGCCGATATGCTCCCACGTCTGCTTAGGCAAGATGTTTGCATCTGAACCGAGGTCTAGAATGACCTGATCCATCTCATAGTCGCCAATCCGCGTTGTTAATCGCATTTCTTGTCTCATCCACGACGTATGGCTCCCCATTCGCTGGACTATGCGAGGTTCTCCCCATCCTGCGTATTTGTTAATTACCTCCTGCAGTCCTTTCACTACCCTATTATCGCGAAGTAACTTCATGTAGGTTTCTATAAAAGTTTTCAACATTGAGGGACCTTTGTACGGCTCAGACTGATCCCCTTCTAAGGTTGCATCATGCCTTAGTACCATATTTACTTTAGATTCTTCATCGCATGGTTCGGCCCTTATCATTTGCACATTCTGTGTCGTCGTAGGAGGTGTTGTCCTTTTTTCACGAATATGTGCAGCAACATAGGGAAATCTAGTAGTTCATGGTCGAATTGCTTGCAATAGGGACATGATATTCAAGTTGGATTTGTGCAATCCCATGTGTAATGTCCTGGTCCTCCACAATTGTAACAAATTAGCTATCCTTGACCCCTTCCTAGTCCCATTCCGCCCTGTCCTCGACCTCGTCCTTGGAATCCACTGCGCGTAAATGTTGCACTTGGGTTTTGACCTCACCCCTCAGTCTGCATCCGATAGGCAGATGCCTAATATACCAACATCTAGAAATCCCTTTCCTCGTGACCCATCGGCTTACAAAATTTGCAAAAGAGCTGCTGGGGGGTCTGATTATATTTCGGCAACATGTGGCAATTATCCGTGTTGTGTTTTCCTCCTACTTGACAGATTGCGCACCAGAGCGGGGCGATCACGCTCGGCCCTAATTGTGCTTCTGGTCATAATGGTGATGGTCCCCCCATGACCACAAGATTCACTGCGACTGGGCAATGGTCTTTAACATGTCCCTGGCCCCTACACTTGATGCACCAAACTTCTTCTTGAACTTCTGGCGCTTGGTCTTGTTTAAACTTCTATATTTCCAAACACAAATTTTGGACCTGCGCTTGGATTTGTTGAACTCCCAACCCTGGGTCCTGTATCGGGGTTTCGTGCAGCCACATTGTTGCCTCCAGCGCTTCTACTTGGGTTGAGATCTTCTGTTGTGACAAAGACAATTTCAGATATGGCGTTAGTGATGCAATGAACGAAGAGAGGTGTTGTGCATTCTTCAGGGTCATGTTGGCCTCGCGAATAGTGCTTTTTAACCTTTCATCCAAATCCCACGGGGTCTCACCAGGCATCATTGTGATCTCTTTGAATCCCACGACCGATTGTGATTCTGATTTTGGCTGGCTGAACTCCTTTTTTAATTTCGTGTGGATGTTCGCTATCCCCGTTGTTGGGTTGATGCTCAAATACTTCATATACCATGTTAGCGCTCGGCCCTGCAGTGTGCTGACTAAGACGACTTTCTTGATATGATCAGCCGTGATCTACTGTGCATTCCATACTGAATTCAATACAAATCAAAACTTTTCCAGATCTTCACTGCCTGCTCCTTTGAGTACTGGTAACTGGATGGCACTCGCCATTACTATCGTCCTGATCTTTTGTCGCTCTTTTCTCTAGCGTCCCCGCCTTTCACACCAGACACCCCTTAGGCAAATCTTGGTCCTGGCAACGGAACCATTTGTTGGCTTATATGGGCTTGACCCAAGTTCGGAAGACTTATTTAGCCAAACAAATCTCGCAACTACTGGCCCTTTCGACAACAGCCCACAAAGCGCGGATTGAGGTCTCACCTCAGGTAGCAGGGGAGGGTGTTGGAACCAGGTTTCCGCACCCTAGGGATGTCTAGGGTGTGGGTTGGGGCTCTTACGTTGTTTTGCAGCCTCACGCTGCGCTAGATCCGCGGAGATCGGAATACCCTTATCGTGCTTATTACAAATTGAATCACTTATTATTGGTTTGATCTAGTTAAAGCGGTCTTTAAGCAAACATTTATTACTTTTGGTTACTTTGTGCATCAAGATTAACTCAGTTCACATGTATTCAACCGTAGCAAATGCAGAAATCATAATAGTTCATTTATCATAAAAGAGTAAAGTTGCAATTAACACAGAATTTAGAAGAAACTTATCTTTATTACCAATACTCAACAATACATCTAGATCCACCCTCTGCACTCAGCTGCAGGGGTCCGCGCACACAGCTGCGGACTTTCTAGGCCTCTACGCACTCAGCTGCAGAGCCTCTACCTTTTATCCTGCTCCCTCGACTCGGACTTACAGATGCTTTTAGGCTATTTCCTTTAAGGACCCATTACATTACATCTTCCAAACGAACTACTTTCCCTCATAGAACCCCACTCTATTTATACTTTCCCTTGGCCCGTGATCCCTTCACGGGCCAACTCTATTACTATTTCTTTACATTATTTTTGGGAAAACTACCCCTTGACTCAACCTACTATAGCTCGTGCTCCTCGCTTTCCGCGGAGTCTTTTACCCTAATATTACCCAAAATTCTGGGCTTCGCACCCCATACTCATTCTGTGGGGCTTCCGCTACCCAACAAGGCCATTGTCTTCAAGCATTTCTTCCATCCTATCCTTCCAAGCTATGTAATTCAAGCTGCCCTCTGAGGCACACTCAAGTCATAACCCATAGAAAGACGTATTGTTGCTCTGAAGTATGAAATTGCAAATTGATTTTCACCTGCACACCAAACTCAAAATATCCTCTTCTATACTGTCTTCAGCTCTGATACAATGTATATTTTTATGTAGATTCAATAGCTTATGTGATTTTCTAAAACACAAGACAAGAATCTACTCTACTCTTCTCAGTGGAAACCAAAATTGATCGATGAAAACAATAAGCAGAAAGAGGAAGAATATCAATCGCACATAACAAAATATTTCTTCGGGGAAAGCACCTGCTAAAAGCCCCGACTATCTATATTGCAGTAACCAAAAGATATAAGAAGAAAATACAATGCTTGTTCATCTTGAACAATTCCTACACTAGTACAATCTAACTCTCTACTTCACAAGTCAACTCAAGCCAATACTTAGCAAATTTTGCTACCTACCAAGGCCCTAGTTCCTTGCACAATTTTTAAAGGAATAAACCCATATTTAATTGGGAAATCCACTCTCCATAACTACGCAATCCAAACATAGGTCATCAACTAATTGCATGCACTATCTGTACAACTCATAAAATTATACAACTTATAGTACATTGTCCCTGAACTCTAATCTCAACTGGGTCTTCATCTAAACAAACATGCATGATTATTTGTGAGTGAATCTTTAGTTAACTGGTGTGGTACTGGTGATGCACTAGTGCACTACTCCACTACTAGACCTCTATTAGTTCCTCCAACAGTGAGAACTAGTTTAACTAACTATAACTAACTATAACTCAGTTAGACTGGGTTATCTAATTACAACTCCAAAGAACTCAACCTGTGCCTCTAAAATTTAGGGATCACTCTACATGACTATAGATAGTCTTCCAAATCAGATTTCCTAAGTCAATTTAGTCAATTTAACTTAATTAAATATTACAAGTTGCTATGAGAATAGAATTATAATTTAATTCAAGGACAAATTAAATTGGAATTTCTTGTTATTTTTAACATTTCATTCAGGTGATCATGTTGAAGAGTTGGATTATCATGTTCATAACAAGTTGTTGTATCATCTTGGAAATTTATTTGTTCCACGTGGGTGAAAGAGTCAATGTCATAAGCGAAGCCCATGCTTCTCTTATTATTGGTCACTTTGGTGTTGGAAAACCAGTTGCACAAATTCAAAGGTATTGTCATTGGCCTCACATGAATGAAAGTGTTTCAAGAAATGTAATAGGATGTTCCTATAGATTTTGTAGGATGACTACCAAAGTCAAAGAAAGGTCATGATTATCTTTATGTTGTTGTGGATCGTTTAAGCAAAATGTGTGTGCTGATGTCATGTAAGAAACAGGTTATAGTTGAACAAACCGCGAAGATGTCATTCCAAATGTATGGGTTCACTTTGGGTTTCCCATCTCTATTATTTATCATCGAGATTCTCGATTTGTCGGTAATTTTTGGTCAAGTTTATGGGAACTCATGGACACCTACTTGAAGAAGAGCACCAGACAGAAATGGTAAACATAATAGTAGTGCATCTCCTTCGTGGATATTGTGGTAAGCATCCTAAAATTTGGGATCAGCATTCGCATTACATCCAACATGCCTACAATCATACCAAGCACTCATATATGAAAGTATCTCCATTTGAAGCTTGTTTGGGTTATTTTCCAAAGTCTCCTTTGGATTAAATATATTATAGTAGATGGACAGAGTGATGTGGGAAAAGCTGGGAATTTCATTGAACAAATTTAGCTAGTGCATCAAAGAGTACAAGAGCGGCTTGAAAAAATCAAAGTAAAGTACAAAGCAAGGCATGACAAGCATCAAGTCAATCATGATTTCAAAGTGAGAGATCAATTTTGGTTGTATATTAGCAAGGAAATACTTCAAGGTGTAGGTAAAAAGATGAGGCCAATCAGATATGGTCCTTTCAAAATTTTGAAGAAGATTGGTAATAATGCTTTCCAATCATATTTTCCACCTTATATGAAAATTAATTATGTTGTGAATGTGGAAAAATTGAGATTGTATGAACCTCCAACGGTTGATTATCATGAAGAGAATGTTTAGATTCCATTTATTGAATATTTTGCTCCTGAATACTTAAATGAGTTGCAAGAAGATACAATTATTGACAGCAAAATCAGGACTTCACGCAGAGGCAATGTGGAGTATCTTTGAGTGTGGCTCAAAGGTACCAATCCAAGTAAAGCAAAGTGGATTGAGATCGTGAAAGTGAAGGAGATTTACCCTCACTTGCTGAGTAAAAACATACTTTTGGTTGTCCAAAAGCTTCCAATGGCAAGGAATGAATCAGGGGATCAAAAATATGCTCAAAATCAAAGTGCTCAAAATTGCTCGAAACCAGTGCCAAATTGTAGTGCTCATCATTTTGATTCCAATACGCCTCAATCCAATATTGTATGTGAAATTTAATTGTGTTCTGAAGTTTTTGGAAAAAATAAAAATTCAGCTTGCAGGGTTGATTAGGTCGCTAACTGGGTGTAGGTTTTAACCCCGTACAGAAATTATCTGCATACGAATTCTAAAACACAGAAAACAAACAATGCGAGAGCATAACACATAAAACACATATACACAGGGATTTTTCCCTAGATCCCAAAACCGGGACTACCAGCTTGATTTTTCATTATGTTCCTTTCAATGTTATAATACATATATATACATGTTGAGGCATCCAACACCATGGACCGAAAACCATTGCACCCAAAACCATGTGCGAAAACCATGCACAAAACCATAGGTAGGTCTACCCACCTAATATAGGGTCCAAAAAAATTTCCTCGAGGCGTTGCCCCGAACGCCGTAGAGGGGGGCTAACTTCCCCCCTCAAACCCCTTGTGACCCCCCATAATGCAACGAAGGGGGGGCTCCCCCCCGCCCCCCTCTAACCCCCCAGTTCACTAGGGTTTCTAGTCATGGAAAGAATATAACACAACCCAACATTCTCCCCTTGTTGTTTTCTTTCTACAAGAGAGCTTAGTCATTTATCTAATCCTGCAATGCCCATTGTTTCTCTACAACAAGAGAACTTCCCAGAGCTCACAGATTTTGCCAATGCATCTTCAGTATTCTTCAAAGTGTCCAACTTTACCAGTAACACCCTTTTGTCTTCTATCATATCCCTCACAAAGTGATATTGAACATCAACGTGCTTTGTCTTTGAATGGTAAGCAGGGCTCTTTGCCAAGAAAATTGCACTTTGGTTGTCACAATCTATCCTTATAGGTCCCTATACTAACCCCATACTTGAACACAATATCTACAACCAAATTTCTTCCTTACTTGCATGAATGGTTGCCATGTATTATGCTTCTATAGTTGATAGTGCCACTATAGAGTGTTTCTTACTCATCCAATTGACTGCACCTCCAAATAATTTAAACACATACCCACTTGTAGATCTTCTCTAGTCTAGATCTTCGGCCCAGTCTGCATCAACAAAGACATGAATATCCAAAACTTTGTCCAATCCTGGACTTCCTTGGTAGCACAAACCATAATCACTAGTGCCATACAAACACCTGAAAACCCGCTTCACTATTGTCCAATGCTCCTTCCCTGGTTTTGACATAAGCCTACTCAATACTCCCACTGCATGTGCAATGTCTAGTCTAGTACAAACCATCATATACATCAGGCTACCGACTGCACTTGCATATGGAACACGAGACATGTCATCTTCCTCTTCTTGTGTCTTGGGACACTATTCAGCAGATAACTTCATACCTACAGGAATAGGAACCTTCACCGGTTTACTATCATGCATATTAAACCTTTGCAGTATTGTCTCGACATAGTTCCTCTGGTTTAACTAGAATTTCCTCTTTACTCGATCTCTTTTAATTTCCATGCCCAAATATAGTTTGTAGCACCAAGATCTTTCATGTCGAATTTGGAGGACAATTGGGTCTTCAAATCCTGGATAATTTCTTTGTCATTTCCAACCAGCAACATATCATCCACATACAAAGACTTTTTTAACTTGCATACCAGTTCTTTCTTACCCTTCACCGCAAAGCCTTCAGGTTGCTTCATGTAGATATCCTCTTCCAAATCCCCATGAAGAAATGTTGTCTTCACATCCATCTATTCTACCTCAAAATCAAAAGCAGCAATAACAGATAAAAGTAATCTAATAGAAGCTACCTTGGCAATAAGAGAGAAAATATCACCAAAATCAATTCCCGACACCTAGGAATATCCTTTTTCTACCCATCAAGCTTTGTATTTCTCCACCTTTCCTTTTGAATTTGTCTTCTTCTTGAACACCCATTTGTTGCCAATGGGTTTCCTTCTAGTCGGCAACTCCACCAAATCCCAAGCCTCATTTTTGTGCAAAGATGCCATTTCATCAACCATGGCCTCTTTCCAGAGTTTGCCATCCTCTGAATCTACTGCTTTCTTCATAGTTCTGGGATCATCATCAGTAATAGATAAAGCAAAATTTGAACAGAAAGCAGATGGACTATACCTTTCTGGCTACCTTTTTTCTCGAACTGATCTTCTCACAACCAAAGTTTGTGGCTCTTCATCGTTTGATTCCTCTTCTGCTATAGAGTCTGATTCTTCCTCCTTAAGCTCAAACTCT
>APFE031045112.1:100890-111424 GCA_000404065.3 Pinus taeda
TCAGCTTGGTTATATTGTGACCCCTTAGACTCCTATATATAGAAAGGAGGTTTTGTCATTTGTATCATCAAAGAATTGTTCATTTATGTAATGTAAAGGAGGTTGCCCCCTCAAAGAGGCTGAATTATAAGGCATTCATCTATCTTTTCTATCTTTTTGTGAGCTAGTTTCATAACAACTTTGAAATTTCTGCTCTAATATCTAGTGATGATTTGGTGCCATAATCCCTTCAATATTATTCTCCTCACCTTGGTGACATCTTTCTTCCACTGAGCATGGTTATGGGCATCAGATTCGAGTGGTTTTGCAACATCTCTCATGATGTATTTTAGCAATCCATTGTCATCCAATATCGCCTCCATGTAACAAAGTTAGAGGTTCCTTCCAAGGCATATTCTATCCTTAGCCCATTGAAGGTCACCTTTTCAGCTCTAAAGAGATAATGCTGCAAACTCCAAATTTGAACCTTCTAAGAAACAACTTTGAAATTTCTGCTCTGATGTGAATCATGCTTTGATACCATGTAAAAATTATGATGTAGATTTACAACTGCTCATGAAATTTTAATCATATCACAAGACACAAACCTACTCTATTGCTATGTGGAAAGTAATTCACAATCTAGAACAAAAATTCTTAGACATGCAACAATTATTTTTCCCGGGGAAAGCAAACTTCTAAAATCCCAATGTCTTCTTGCATTAAATTAGAAGAATAGAGATGTATTACAATTGCTTTGCTACACTGAGCACAACTTGCAAGTGCATAACCTATCTTTGTGCTCATTGAAGGCCTCTGACCCAGACTTATTCAATTTTTGCCTCTGCTTGAGCTCTTATTTCCTTTCGACATTCCTTGAGGATTTGAACCCCTATTATTTAGGAAATTCCTCAAATTGATTATGCAATTCCTTTAGGTTGATCCTATGACTGGATGCAACACCAATACACTCAAGACTAGTCTATAACTAATGTTACACTGCCTTGGAATCTCCACCAACCCTAGGTAACTCGAATTCTCTACATGCACTAGCTATTTTGGGTTGATTGATCAGTTAACAAGATGATCATTGAGTTTGACTGAAATCCCACTACTTAAATAATCTTCCACTAGTTCCTCCAAAAGTTGGAACTAGTTTAATTGAAAACAACCTGAGATCACTGACCTTGATTGCTAAAAATTAGCAATCACACATGCAAAATTGAACTCTAACTCCTCCAACTCGAATTTACTAAGTAAACTAGGTGACACAATCCATGTCACACAAGTTAACATCATCCAAGTTGTCTGTTGATGTGGAAATTCTAATTTTCTCAATTTAATCAAGGCAAAATCAAATTGAGAATTTCTTGCTACAGTTTTCAACACATTTCAGCTGGATGGGATTTCTACATCAATTTCATTTTGTAATCTAGTACAAGAAAGGTATATATAAAAAATTTGTTGATATGTTTTCAAGGCCTATTGTTAATGCATTTTCCGTTCTTAATCATAACTCAATGTTGCATGAAAGTTATATTGAACAATATGCTCAAGTGATGATTTTAAAGATGTTTATGAAACTTTGATTCAAGGTAATCATGTTGAAGAATTGGATTATCATGTTCATAACAATTTGTTGTATCATATTTGCAAGTTATGTGTTTCACAGGGTGAAATATTCTATGTCATAAGGGAAGCTGACACTTCTCTTATTATTTGTCACTTTTGTGTAGGCAAAATAGTTGCACAAATTCAAAGGTATTGTTATTGGCCTCACATGAATGAAAGTGTTTCAATATATGTAAGAGGATGTTCCATGTGTGCTACTAGAAATCCTAACAATAGGAAATTGGGTTTGTACACTCCACTTCCTATTCCTTCTCGTCCTTGGGAAAGTATTTCGATGGATTTTGCAAGAGAACTACCAATGTCAAAGAAAGGTTATGATCATCTTTGTGTTGTTGTGGATCATTTCATCAAAATGTGTGTGTTGATGCCATGTAAGAAACATGTTACAACTGAACAAACCACAAATATGTTCTTCTGAAACATATGGGTTCACTTTGGGTTGCTAACTTCTATTATTTCTAATCGAGATTCTCTATTTGTAGGGAAGTTTTGGTCAAGCTTATGGGAACTCATGGACACCAGGTTGAAGAATAACACATCATTTCATCTGCAAATCAATGGCCAAAAAAAAGTGGTAAATAGTACAATAGTTCATCTCCTTTGTGGATATCATGGTAAGCATCCTAAACTTTGGGATGAGCATTTGCATTACATCCAGCATGCCTACAATCGTGCCAAGCACTCATCTACACAAGTATCTCCATTTGAAGCTTGTTTGGGTTATTTTCCAAAGTGTCCCTTGGATTTCATGTTTGGTAAAGATATTGCAGTAGATGAACATAGTGATGTGGACAAAGCTGAGAATTTCATTAAACAAATTCAGTTAGTGCATCAAAAAGTACAATAGAAGCTTGAGAAAAGCAGGAAAAGTACAAAGCAAGGCATGACAAGCATCGATTTGGATTTCCAAGTGGGAGATCAAGTTTGGTTGTATATCAGCAAGGAAAGACTTCAAGGTGAATGTAAAAAGTTGAAGCCAATCAAATATGGTCCTTTCAAAATTTTGGAGAAGATTGGTAACAATGCTTTCCGATTAGATTTGCCACCTTATATGTGAATTTATTTTTTCTGTGAATGTGGAAAACTTGATATGGTATGATCCTCCAATGATTGATGATCATGAAGAGAATGTTCTGATTCCAACTATTGAAGATTTGGTCCTAAATACTTAGATGAGTTGCAGGAAGATACAATTATTGACAGGAGAATCAGGACTTCATGCAAAGGCAATGTGGAGTATTTTTGAGTGGAGCTCAAAGGTACCAATCCAAGTAAATCAAGGTGGATTAAGATTGGGAAAGTGAGGGAGTTGTACCCTCACTTACTTTCTCAGTAAAAATAGACTTTTCGTGGTCCAAAAGCTTCCAATGGGGAGGAATGATTTAGGGGATCAAAAATATGCTCAAAAATCAAAGTGCTCAAAATCATTGAAAACCACTGCCAAATCATAGTGCTCATCATTCTGATTCCAATACTTTTTGAATCGCCTCAATTCGACATTATATGTGAAAGTTATCATGTTCTGAAGTTTTTGGCAAACAGTTAAAAAGTCAACTTACAAGGTTGACTCGGCTGCTGACTGGGTATTCAGTAAAGGTGACATGGCACTGACATCAAGAGTTGCCTTTGCATATACATTGTGTAGTACATAGAAATCATGTGTTGACACGTGGCATGGTCATATCAGGCAAACTGGGAGTTGTGATTGGTGGTTTGATTTTGATGTGGACCAATTAGGAGGCACCATGTGGCCCAATGGGAAGGTGCCATGTGGCCCTCAAGGTGCATGCTAAAATTTTAATGGTTCATTTAGCAAGTATCCATTGGATTCGACCCCATGACTTGTCGGTTACAACTACCACTCTCCATCGTTAAACCACATATGAAACTTATTAAATATACGTGGGCGGATTTTATTTGAAATTTGAATGTTTCAACAATTGGGGAGGGAGAAAGGCATGTGGCCCTAGCCCCTGGTCACACAATAGTCCACATGACCCGGCGTGAAGGAGGAGGGTGCAGGAGGTTAACTCGAACCCCAGTCATATTTAAGCCACACAACCACAAGCATTGCGGAAGCAGAGGGGCTGGGAAGTCAGCCCTACCCCTGGGTCTTATGATGAACCCATGTGACTGATAGCGAGTGTTATCTCAGCCTAGCTTCAAAGTATAAGGTTCAAAGATTTTATTTTTTTATTCAAAATATTTAGGCGCTGACAGTTGGATTATCAGTGCCAACTTGAAAATGTCGAATAAAGGCACTAACGGTTGGATTGTGAGTGCAGATTTAAAAATATATATGTGTCAAGTTTTAAAGCACTAATAGCACACATGTTAGCAGAAGATTGGGTACAAGGACAAGAGAATGCTGGAAAATCAAATTGCCACCTTTCTTATCATCATTTAAAAAGTGGCACTGCCAAAACAATTTTCATCACAGTCTATCCTCAAACAACATGTGGTGTTGACATATCAAATGGTAGCGCTCTGTTTGACACTTTGTTTTTCCTATTTTAGCCAATGTCTTCAAGCAGAGTTTCCAAACAACTAGAAATGATTTAAAAAAATAAAAAATCTGGTACTAACCCATTTTAAATAACCTCTCTCAGTTTTTACACAGGTGTCATAGTTTGGAATATTTGAAGGAATATTTGCAACCCATTTTTGCAGATTTAAATATTAATAATTTCATGTTATAGCCATTACCTTTTGGCGCGATTTCTGAGAAATTGAAAATGAATTTTCCAAATCTGAATGAGGCTTTTGACTAGAACGGGCTCATTTTCAAAAATCTCTTTCAGTTTTTACACATATATAACGGTATGGGAAATATGAAGGAATGTTTGGACCCGATTGTTCGGGAATTCACAAGATTTTTTTCCTATTTTTGGTAATAAATAAATAAATAAATAAAAGAAAATAAAAATAAAAATAAAACCACCCAATCAGCGGGGGAGCCACCTCATCAATTTGACTTGGGGGCAAATATTATATCATTGATTATTTGATTTCTAAGCTAAATATGGATGAAGAGTTTTAAGATCCATTATTTTTGGATCTTTATAATCTTTCAATATTTTGAGATATTTTGTAATTAAAACTTCTCAAAAATTATGGATCTAAGTATGTTGTAATTTCATATTGTACTCTTTTTGGGATATTAATAAAAATGTTTTTTCAGACAAAAGTAATTGTTCTTTTTTCTCAGAGATTCGTGTGTTTGGATATTACAATCAATCTCTCAGTGTTTTGTATTTGCTTCTCTGTTTGATGTATGTCTTCTATATTTGAAAGAGTAAATAAGGTTTGGAATTCATATCCATATGATGCTTTGTACCTCCTGATTTCAAATATTCACCCCTTTCTGTCTTAAATTATCACATAATTCATCTTATTGATGCTTTATTTTAGTTTATCTATTTCCTTTTTCAACTATTCATGCTTATAGGTTATATGTTTAGTAAGTAGCTAGCTATCTTGTGTTTGAGATAAATTGTTCATCAACCAATTTTGAAGAACTTTGATTTCATATCCCCTTGTGACTCCATGCCCAATGGAATCTTGCTAGAACCTTCCACACTCTTAGACCCTCACTCTGTTAAATATCTATCCTTTGTGCTCATTGATAGATAATCAATCCTTGATTGATCCATCACAAGAGAGATCCCTCTATGACTTGGAAGGGATAGCTTCCAAGTCTAAAGTGGTTTTGCAAGTTGCCTCCATGGTTTCCCCCCTACAGTTGGGAGAATTACAGAGTGAAAACATCTTGGCACCGTTGTCTGGGAGAAAACGTGAAATATTCCCTGGGAGAATGATAATGAACATATATGCTCTATGATGGTGAATAAAGGTTAGACACGGAAAGATTGTGCGTTTTGCACCTGGCGACTCCATTGTTAGTGAGATCTAGAGATCAAAGTACTAATGGCGACTCCATTGTTTGAAGGATCGATAGCCTAAAAAGTATCACTAGTGACTCCACTAAATCAAGATGGATTATCAATCAGCAAGGTATGCTCCTATAATCATGCTCATATTCCTAGTTTTCCAAATCATTTTCC
This sequence comes from Pinus taeda, assembly GCA_000404065.3. Classification (NCBI taxonomy): domain Eukaryota; kingdom Viridiplantae; phylum Streptophyta; class Pinopsida; order Pinales; family Pinaceae; genus Pinus; species Pinus taeda. The sequence goes on from APFE031045112.1 coordinate 106,566, forward strand.
TTGTATAGATTGGAAAACAAAGCTGTCAAGATTTAAAGATGAAGGAAATGATGTTGCTCTGCATCTAATTAAATTTCATATATGTACATGTAAGCTTGGGGTTGAATTGCATGAAGATTGTCTCGTGAAGATGTTTACGGTCATCCTACATGGAGAAGCAAGATCATGGTATGAAAAAATACCACCCAGTAGTTTAAGCTCTTTAAAGTATTTTCATACAATATTTTATGAAAATTATATAGAATGTTATCCATCTTTATTGTTGGTTGAACATTGTTGTGACATTTTGAAAGTTTCACTCAATACCTAGAAAAAAGTTATGGTGATGAAGAGTTTATGGATGAAGAAATCATAAAGGCCTTTTGTGATTACCCTTTTCAATAGCAAGAAGAAATAGTAGAGGATAGTTTCCATCATGTTCAGCAAGATCTCCAGTAAAACATATTGTTTTCATTGATTGTAATTGAAGAAAAACAAGACCTTAGTATTCAAATTTTATCCACTGAAAATGATGAAACTTTTCAACAATCATGTAAAACCTTAACATATCAACAAAAGGAAATGGATAATCAATCAGATTTCTGGGTCAGTGATTGAAAAATAAAGGATTATAAATTCTTGTTAAAACTCTTATTCTCAACAACATGAGGATGTATTCTGAGATAGTAAGACTGAAAAGGCATGTGATAAAGAATTCCATCTTGATTTGCCAATTATTGATGAATCTATTAAGGATAATCTTTTCCAAACACCTATTGAATTTGTTGCTCAAGAAATTCTCAATTCATGTTCACATAAAAGATTACTTGTGCACCCATTGTTTCAAGTTGGTGTACATCAAGTTTCAAATTTCGAGGATCTTAGGCTACAAGATCAACAAATAATCCCTTCTTTACAACAAAATGACTATCATAACTTGCAAGAAAATAGTGATAGAGAAAAAAATTTAGATCCTTATGAAAATCTAGATGGTTTTTCTGTTGAATTATGTGAAGGGTTTCCTTTAGAAACTCTAGTTTTAAATGATGTGGATGTGGTATTTGAAGATTTTCAAGAATGTGCAAATCTTTTCTTTGATGTGAATGAAATTTTTCTTAATGATCAACCAAATGAAAAACTTCTTGACATAGAACAACCAATAGTGAAAGATGAAGGATATTCTTGTCTTTTTTTTTATCATCAAGAGAGAAATATTCCATGTTTTTGAAGTCCCTTTTTCAAGTATATTTCAAGAAAGATAATTTTGTGGCATTTTGGAAACAATGAGTGGAAATTTTTCAAAATGGATCAATCTTGGAGATGGATTTAGTTTTAATTGTTGAGTTGTCATTTTTTTGAATTTTTCTTTCTAATTGAGGATAGTCCAAATATTTTACAATCAAATGGCCATTTACTTGATTGGTTACAATGGAAATTTGAGATTAGTTGACCTTGTAGCTGACTAGTTGGAATAGGTTAGGAAGTTGTACATGAATAAGCTCACAAAATTGAGCATCATTTTCAGTAGTAGTTAGTTTTCAATTCAGTTTTCTAGTTTAATGTTTGGTTACATTTTGAGTTTCTAGTTTGTACAAAGGAGGTCAGTTTCAAAATTTTACTTTCATAAGTGGATTGGTTTCAATTTTCAATTGTCGACATGAATGAGCAGCTTACAAGTTTGGAAAACAACTGACAGGTTGCAGTTTTCAAAGTTAATTTGGAATGGATTAGGCACTTGTTCTATGGGTTCTTTTCTGCCTCACAGGAAGGATAACACCCCCACTTAAGTCAGTTGTAATCTCAGCCTAGCTTCAAAGTATAAGGTTCAACAATTTTAATTTTTTGTTCAAAAGATTCAAGCGCTGACAGTTGAATTATCAATGCTAATTTGAAAATTTTGAATAAAGGCTTTGACGGTTGGATTGTCAGCAAAAATTTAAAAACATCAAACTAAAGGCGTGTAGAGTCTCCAAAATTAATTCAAAATATCGTCCACTTTCACCTTTATCGCCACCATTCACTCACATGTCGCAACTCCATGACCATATAACCTTTCATTAGCCTCCATTTTCATAATTATATGGAGTTACCTTTGTGTTTTCCAAAAGTTAACGATTTCTAGTATTATAAGTGAATTAAATGGTTAAAACTTAGAAAAATGACATATACTTGCTAATACTTAAAAGTGGCTTGAGTTTCATGACATGTGTAGGTCATTTGGAAGCTTCCAAGGCACCCTTATGTGGCCTCCAATCCTCAAATTCGAATTCCCTTCAAGATATGGAAGAAGATTTGGATAAAGGTCAAAGAGGATATGTATCTCATCATTATCTATTTGAGTTGTAACTCTATGAGGTTTTTTAGAGATCTAGGGAGAGAATAATGGACCTCCATTAATGAGGTAGCTTCTTATGTTTTTGTATAAATAGGAGAGCCTCCTCCTATCAAAGGCATGTGAAAAGTTGGGGAAATGCTCATGTTTTGAATATAGAATTTGGATTTGGCACCATACCCATCAGTGATGTTCACTTTGATTTGGTTATGCTTGTGTTTGGAGCCTCTCAACTTTCCATTCCTCATGCTTTTGGATTGGCCACCTAGAATGTGTGAGATTTATCGTTTTTCATAAATTAAGATTTATTGCTTTCATAGATTAATATTTCTTTCTTTCATATCTAGAGGTTAAGAATGATTGTTTTTACTTTCATTTCATATCATGTGGTTTTGATTATTCATTTCATAGGATCCTGATTTTGATAATGCACACATGATCCCTTAGAGTAGATTTTATTTCATGCAATTCCATTTCTGAAAGTGTGGTAGATCAAGATTTCAATTCCTGCAAGTGTGATAGATTAAGATTTCAATTCCACACATTGTACTATAATTTCTTTTGAATTGATTGTTGAATTAGATTAGGTGAATTTGGTTTGTCATTATTTGGTTTCATAATTAGATTGATCTAAATTGGAAGTTAATTTCTAGCATATCCCAATCTCAAAACCAACCTTGGAAACAGGGTTGGGAAGAGCCTTACAGAGGAAATCCACCATATACTCAATCTTTCCCTCACTATACTCAATACCAATATCAATTTTATCCATACCATTCACCTCCACCACAACATCAGTTTCACCCTCAGTTAATCTCAATTGAACCTTTCCCATTACCACACACACAAACACCCCAAAGATCCATTCCCACTCCACTACCTGCACAACCATTTCGAATCTCCAACAATAAAACACCTCAGTCCACTTACAATGTTGAGGTATTACAAAATGATTCCCTAGTTGTCATTGAAGAACAACAACCAGAAGAAGAAGATTTAGATAAGATCCGAGAATCATGGATACCCGTCAGTAAAGAGAAGTTGTTGGAACCTAAGATTGAAAAGTTTCATGCATGCCTATCACCAGATTCTATGAATGGAGATCACATATGTGAGGACTTGCATGACATGATAGAAGGAAGCCAAGGAAGACAAGATTATATTGAATCTTGGTTCAAGACAGTCATTGGATCCCAAGATTCCATTCTTCAGTGTCTTCTGACATCATCTCAATCAAGACAGTTGGCCTATTATACACGCGTACGTATCAAAGAATATATTTTAAATCTACATATGAGCATATTTATCATTTTGTTACACACATGGCTCCATTGGAAACATTCATATACTTAAAAATAAAATAAAATAATCAAATAGATAAATTAGGAAAAATAAAATCAAACTTGACTGCATTTTTTTTAAAGTTATTACTTGCATTTTTATTTAGAATTTAGAATTTTTAAATTGATATTTATTTTCTTCATTTTAATAATTTAACAAAAAATAATAAATAAATAAAAACAAAAAGACAAAATGAAAATAAAACACAATTTAAACCAATCAAAACAATTAAAAAAAAAAAAATCTTGAATTTGGAAAAAAAAAGATTCATTGCTTAGGCTTCGCCTCCCTGAAAATCCCATCGACCTTTGAGCTCTGGCTGGATGGAAAAATAATGTTGCATTCTCCTAATTTTGAAAAGAAAAAACGAATTTCACCCGGCAGTTACCTGAGCAGAGACCAAATACGTCGAAGTTAAAAACGTAATTTTTAAAACGCATTTTGTGACAAAATGGAAAAGAAATCTCAAAAATATAAAACATGGGTTTTTCTCATAACAGGGTGAGTTATGTTTTTCGTGAGAGATTTCCTCAAAATTTGTAACCGTTTGAGAGATTTTTAGGGTTCTATGGAGCCTTATTTGTCAAGTTACGTGAAAACAAAAAAACAAAAAAAAACAACAACAACAACAACAATTATTTTCAATCAAATGCAGCTAGCAACCATGGCCATCCAACGGCCCAGCCACAGGGCCATGGCCAGTCACTTAGCAGCATTGCCAAACTGTTGAGAAAAAACAAAATTACTACAGAAATTTTTTCAGAAATGATTATTTTCTCCCATGCTTACAACCTGCAAAACAAACAAAAAACAATATATTATTTATATATATTATATATATATATATATAAACATTTCCCAAGCTTTTATAAAATAAAAATTGGTTAAAAAATCCACTTTTTAGGCAAAAAGGATGAGTTCAAAATATATGAAAAATAATTTGGCAAATATTTTGGAATTCCATTTTCCTAAAAATCTTGGAAATGATGAATTCAAAAGATATGAAAAATAATTTGGCAAATATTTTGGAATTTAATTTTCCTAAAAATCTTGGAAATGATGAATTCAAAACATATGAAAAATGATTTGGCAAATATTTTTGAATTATATTTCCTAAAAATCTTGGATTTAGATTGGCCACTTGTCAAGTTGTTTCAATTTTCATTTAGAATAATTAAAATTTCCCAAATTCCATTAAATTAAAAAA
>APFE031045112.1:111444-125038 GCA_000404065.3 Pinus taeda
AAAAAAAGATTCATTGCTTAGGCTTCGCCTCCCTGAAAATCCCATCGACCTTTGAGCTCTGGCTGGATGGAAAAATAATGTTGCATTCTCCTAATTTTGAAAAGAAAAAACGAATTTCACCCGGCAGTTACCTGAGCAGAGACCAAATACGTCGAAGTTAAAAACGTAATTTTTAAAACGCATTTTGTGACAAAATGGAAAAGAAATCTCAAAAATATAAAACATGGGTTTTTCTCATAACAGGGTGAGTTATGTTTTTCGTGAGAGATTTCCTCAAAATTTGTAACCGTTTGAGAGATTTTTAGGGTTCTATGGAGCCTTATTTGTCAAGTTACGTGAAAACAAAAAAACAAAAAAAAACAACAACAACAACAACAATTATTTTCAATCAAATGCAGCTAGCAACCATGGCCATCCAACGGCCCAGCCACAGGGCCATGGCCAGTCACTTAGCAGCATTGCCAAAACATGTTGAGAAAAAAACAAAATTACTACAGAAATTCAGAAATGATTATTTTCTCATGCTTACAACCTGCAAAACAAAAACAATATATATATATTATTATATATGATATAATACTATAATAAACATTTCCCAAGCTTTTATAGAATAAAAATTGGTTAAAAAATCCACTTTCTAGGCAAAAAGGATGAGTTCAAAAGACATGAAAAATGATTTGGCAAATATTTTGGAATTCCATTTTCCTAAAAATCTTGGAAATGATGAATTCAAAAGATATGAAAAATGATTTGGCAAATATTTTGGAATCATATTTTCCTAAAAATCTTGGATTTAGATTGGCCACTTGTCATGTTCTTGTTTCAAATTTCATTTTTAGAATAATTGAAATTTCCAAAATTCCTTTAAATTAATAAATGTGATTTGTGATCTATTGGTAAGTCATTCAAATTGCATAATGGATTCAAATTGCATAATGGAGGTCATGAGTTCAAACCTTGTGGGGATTGAAATTTGTTAATTATTCTACAATTTTGACACAACATTAATTAAACAACAATTTTGTCACCACGTGACAGCACAACATTGGTCAATATCGCACATTCATTGCCATATCATCAATCAAACAGTCAACATGTCACATCATCTATTTGTCGTGTCACCCACTGCCACATCACTATTACGCAGTCACCCTCCATCTTCCAGCTCATTTTTCAACACTGAAAATAGATCAAGAAGAAGAATGATAAGGGTGCTTCATCTACAGGATTATTGTTTTGCAAAATACCTTGAAGAGAATCATGTAGATGGAAGATTGAATCTTGTAGACATGTGTTTTCGTTTCATAAAGTATTTTTATATGATCATATTTATTTGAGTCTTGTAGGTATAGAAGCCAACGGCAACATAAAATTTTATGTCATGACTCAGCTGAAGAATATTGACAGGATTTCTATATGCAAGAAGGGCACAATCCTGCAACTGAGAAACCTCATGACAATCTTCATTGTTTCACCCAAATTTAAATCAGCGTAACTTTCTCATACGACATCGAATTTCGACGATTCAAGCATCATTGGAAATATCTCGATGAGATCTACATAATGAGAAAGCTATCATCAGAGTTTGGAATAGAAAAAGAATTAATAAATTGCTGACAAAACACAACAGGTAACCGGAGGCACTAGTTTCAATACAGGTAAAACTTCATTTGGTTTTCTTTCGTGATTTTTTTTTATTAATACCGACCCTCATTTGTTTATGTAAATGTCATTAATAGAGAGATTGATCACCTCTCTCTTTTGATAATCTTACATTCCATTGCAGAAGAAGTACTAGTTTTTTTTTGCAAGTTCCAGGAGGAAGAATAGATGACCATAACCAAATAGTGTCTCTCTCAAAGACCACATTTATTTCACAAAAACATGATCAAAGCAACATCAAAGATGAAACATCAGAGCATGAGCATATGATGTCAAATCAGATCCAACAGTTGAGAGCTTTTAGATGCCAGTCTAACCATTGCATTTCTACTTATTCAATCAATAAAATATTCATCTCATTTTCCTTCACAGTCATTTTTCTGCCTTGCTTTCACTAAACTTTAAACCTAGCAATAAAACCATTTAGCTCCCTTACAAAGCTAATTCATTCCATTTTCCCTTTTCATTTTTTCAAATAAACCTTGACCCACTGCAAAATAAATTATCCATAGTCCTTTAGAATTATTGTTTTATGCTCGCATTAGATGATGGAGGATTCATTAAGGCCTCCCTTCTAACAAGTATTGGCCTATCGACATCAACACATTATCTAAGTTCAGGGCTAGAGTCTTTATTAGTACCTTGAGGCTTGTATGCATCAATGACAAGTTCTCTCGCTAACAATCATAGGAATACATCAATGTCCCTTAATCATTAGATCTTGCAAGTGGCTCGACATCAGCTCATCTATTCGCACTTTGCAAGATTTACTTAGGTACCTTGGCACTCGTTGACATTAATGGTGAGTTCGCCTCGCATTGGTTAACGAAATTCATCAATGGTTGGTAATCCAATGACTTCTCTTCATGCTCGACAACAACACATTTATTCGCATGACTAGAATTGTACCATTGGGGTTTGAAGCAGGTGAAGACTATATCATTTCAACATTTTGTAGCAGATACAATAGATTTAGTAGCAACAATAAAGAATCCACTTTCACCAACTCATCCATCATTTATGCAACCAAGAAGCAGATGAAATTCTACACTCTATTCCATGATCCAACAGCAGCTACGACTTCTCTAAATATGCACAGTTTGTCCACTTCCTAGGTAAGTAAAGGTATGCTCTTTTCTAGCTTTTAATCATAGAATTCCTTGAATACTAAAATTATAATTTTTGGAAAAATACTTCACGATATTTCCTTTCTCATTAAAAAAAAAAAACGTAAACACCTTTAGTTGGGAGGAAGGGACATTCATTTATTATCACATCCATATCACTTCATTCCATTTCACTTCATTTCATCCTAACATACTTGTCATAATCATTAAGATTTCATTATGGTTCAAAAGTTATGCAATTTGCAAATAAAGACTAAATGATGAACATACTATATGGTTGATTTAAAGATGCAATCTCAAATATGTTCAATGAATCTTGCTGCAACAAAACGAAACAAGGTATTGAAACACAAGAACCAATACCAATTAAGATTTGTTTGTCACATAAGAACCAACCAAACACGTTGCAATTCAATGTATGACAAGGAATATTTTGCAAAAATAAATGAAATTGTCAAATGCAAATTTTAAGGATAATTGATATAAGCCAAGCTCATTCAAAAGCAAATCATAATTAAGAAATGCAGTAGATTGCATGAGGACATGCAATAACGTCAGTTGGGGGTATGCAGAGTCTCCAAAATGTATTCAAAATATCATCCACTTTCACCTTTATCACCACCATTTCACTCACATGTCGCAACTCCATGACGATATAACCTTTCATTAGCCTCCATTTTCATAATTATATGGAGTTACCTTTGTGTTTTCCAAAAGTTAATAATTTCTAGTATTATAAGTGAATTAAATGGTTAAAACTTAGAAAAATGACATATACTTGCTAATACTTAAAAGTGGCTTGAGTTTCATGACATGTGTAGGTCATTTGGAAGCTTCCAAGGCACCCTTATGTGACTTCCAATCCTCAAATTCGAATTCCCTTCAAGATATGGAAGAATATTTGGATAAAGGTCAAAGAGGATATGTGTCTCATCTTTATCTATTTGAGTTGTAACTCTATGAGATTTTCTAGGGATCTAGGAGAAAATAATGGACCTCCATTAATGAGGTAGCTTCTTATGTTTTTGTATAAATAGGAGAGTCTCCTCCTTTCAAAGGCATGTGAAAAGTTGGGGAAATTCCCGTGTTTTGAATATAGAATTTGGATTTGGCACCATACTCATGAGTGATGTTCACTTTGATTTAGTTATGCTTGTATTTGGAGCCTCTCAACTTTCCATCCCTCATGCTTTTGGATTGGCCACCTAGAATGTGTGAGATTTATTGTTTTTCAAAGATTAAGATTTATTGCTTGCATAGATTAATATTTATTTCTTTTATATCATTATCTATTTGAGTTGTAACTCTATGAGATTTTCTAGGGATCTGGGGAGAGAATAATGGACCTCCATTAATGAGGTAGCTTCTTATGTTTTTGTATAAATAGGAGAGTCTCCTCATTTCAAAGGCATGTGAAAAGTTGCGGAAATTCTCATGTTTTGAATATAGAATTTGGATTTGGCACCATACTCATGAGTGATGTTCACTTTGATTTAGTTATGCTTGTATTTGGAGCCTCTCAATGTTCCATCCCTCATGCTTTTGGATTGGCCACCTAGAATGTGTGAGATTTATTGTTTTTCATATATTAAGATTTATTGCTTTCATAGATTAATATTTATTTCTTTCATATCTATAGGCTAAGAATGATTGTTTTTGCTTTAATTTCATATCATGTAGTTTTTATTATTCATTTCATAGGATCCTGATTTGATAATGCACACATGATCCCTTAGAGTAGATTTCATTTCATGCAATTCCATTTCTGAAAGTGTGGTAGATCAAGATTTCAATTCCTGCAAGTGTGATAAATTAAGATTTCAATTCCTACAATTGTGATAGATTAAGATTTCAATTCCACACACTGTACTATAATTTATTTTGAATTTATTGTTGAATTAGAATAGGTGAATTTGGTTTGTCGTTATTTGGTTTCGTATTTAGATTGATCTAAATTGGAAGTTAATTTCTAGCATACACAATGCGTGCATGCTTCATAAGTTTTACGAAACCCTCAGGTTGGCAATTAAATGATAGGTAATTAATTTGCCTCAACAAGGTGCTACAATTGGATTGTCAACGCAAATTTAAAAAATATATATATATGTCAAGTTTTAAAGTGTTGACAACTCACACATCAGCAAAAGACCAGGTACCAGGACAAGAGAGCATTGGAAAATCAGATTGTCACCTATCCTATCATCATTAGATAAGTCGTGCTTCCAAAATAGTTGTCAGTGCAGCCTATCCTCAAATGACACATATCAATTACAAATCAAATGGAAACAATTTGTTTGACACTCTGTTTTTCCTGTTTTAGTCATCGTCTTCAAGCAGAGTTTCCAAAGAAATGGAAATTTATTTATTTATTTATTTTATTTTATTTTTGTATGGACCCATTTAAAATAACTTCTCTCATTTTTAACATTGGTGCCATGGTTTGGAAGATTCGAATGAATCTTTGCAACCCATTTTTGCAAATTTAAATGTTAAATAATTTCATGTTTTAGTCATCAACTTTGGGCGTGGTTTCCTAAAAGTTGAAACTGAATTTTCCAAATCTAAAAGAGGATTTTGTCTAGAAAGGGCTCATTTACAAAAACGTATTTTAGTTTTTACACATCTATCACGGTTTGGGAAATATTAAGGCATATTTGGACCCCATTTTTCAGGAATTCGCTAGACCTTGATTATTTGATTTAGTAAGTTAAAGATGGATGAGGAGGTTTGAGATCCATTATTTTTTTATCTTGATAATCTTTTGATATTTTGAGATGTTTTGTAATTAAAAATTCTCAGAAATTATGGATTTGAGTATGTTTTTAATTTTCTATAAAACTTATGTTGAAAGACGCCAAAAGGGTTGGACCCTAAGCAATCCTGGTGCATATTGTACTCTTTATGGGATATTAATAAAAGGGTTTTTCATACAGAAGTGCTTGTTTTGTTTTATTAGAGATTCGTGTGTTTGGATATTACAGTCAGTCTCTCAATGTTTTGTATTTCCTTCTATGTTTATCATTGATGTATTTCTTCTATATTTGGAAGAGTATATAAGGCTTGGAATTCATCTCCATGTGATGTTATGTGCCTCTTGATTTCAAATATTCACCCCCTTCTATCTTAAATTACACATAATTCATCTTATTGATACTATTTTTTAGTTTATCTATTTCCTTTTTCAACTATTCATGTTTTAAAGGTTCATCTATTTCCTTGTGACTCCATGCTTAATGGAATCTTGTTGGAACCTTCCACACTCTTAGCCCCACACTTTGTGATCCAGGAGGATTATGTTGATTCAATTGTGTAGGTGTTCAAGTGTCATCATTAGTGTTCAAGTGTCGTTGTCAATTCTGTTCAGCTTCGACAGTTCGACAGTGTTAGTTATGGATCAGGTTGTTCAGGTAATATGGTTTTCATGGCATTCAATTGATATGGGGTTGTACCTGGCTGTCAACTTATGTTCATCGACAATTTTGCCAGGATTGCACAACGACATGTGTCTTGTCGTTCGACTCGCAGGTTTTGTTATCGACAGGTTCATCGTCATGTGACAAAGTCGCTAATATCGCTTGGTGACGTTTGATTGTAAATGGGTTTTGATAAAACTTTTTATATTAAAACTTAATCTACATCTAAACCTAACCAAAATCCAAATACAAAACCTAAAGCCTAAAACCCTAGCCCTAAACCAACTCCATTACAATGATATACAATACAAATCATGGTAAATAAACCTCATCCTAAGTCCTACCAAATCTATTGCATTCAAACTATGTAATAAGCCTAAACCTAAATCTAAGCAACAAAGTCTTGAAAACATGTTACATAAAAACCTAACCAATATAAACCCTCGACATAAGTTTAAACATATAAAACAATACAAATGCATTGAACAGGTCCCTAACCACCAACCCTGACTGTGTCGGAACCATTAGGGGACATGCTCATGTGAGCGAAGTTGGAATAGCCGCCAGAGTTAACCACCAAATGTTAACCGCGCAGGGATTACCATGTGACCAGAGCAGTCCTAATCGTCGAGTGATAAAACCGCAGTGGAGAATTGTAATGTAACCGATTACATGTGAAAGTTGTAGCGGGGTTAGGTGTAACCGCAAGAGTCTTAGCCAGTACCGCAACCGTCGAAGCAGTCAGCGCAACTGTAAGGGGTCATGTGACCAGTGGGGATAAGCCGTCAACGAGAAGGCAGCCAGAACCGAAAGGGCAGATCGCAGATGTGGCAACCTGTAGTTAAACCACGGCTGGTCTCACGAAACCAACAAACCACCTCCACCCGATTAGCTGCTAGCTAGCGGTCAACGCTAAACTAAGGTCTATTATGGGGTTTTGTTAAGTTTTTGTTACAAAAATTAATTCACCCACCAAGTAACCTACCTAAGTGTCTCCTTGCCACTAGACTGAAGACAAAACCTATCCAAAATCAACCCAATTCACCTTGAATGCAACCAAAGGTGGTTTTTATGTATCCACAAGCCTATAAGAGGCATTTTTGTCCATGGAGGAGATGGGAGTGGTTTTTGACTTTTGTATGCAGATTCTGGAGATCATAGGAGATTTTTGTTTTCAGTGTTACGGGAGCATCCAGGGTCGGAATTGGGAACTGTAAGTGGCGTTGGAAAGATGGTTCAAAGCGCTATATAATGACAGTGATCAGAAGTGCCTGAGTTCACATTCAGACTGATCAATTCTCTGTGTAATCAACACCTTATTCTCATTCCTAATAAAAACGGTTACCCATCTTGAAAGCAGACCCGAAGACGTAGTCCATCAAGGACGAACTCCATCATCAATTTTGTTGTCTGGTATCACTGTGTTTTTACTGTTTGCACTTTTGTTATGCATCAATTTTATGTTTTATCAGTTGTAGTAAAGTGTTCTTATCAAGTAATTTTCCTCGATTTGTGTGCTTTCATCTAACATTCAAATCGTTAATAGTTAATCAATTCTACAACAGTTTTTAGTTTATGATCATTTCAAATCATATAATTTGGTATCAGAGCAGGTTGCATTGGTAGAATGTGCCATTGAATGTTAACCAGGTCAAAGTCACAACGAGGAGAAGGAATCCTTGAGCAGATCGATATAGAGATTGGAAAGCGATGAGTCTTTCAGAAGTCGACCATGTCAGGATCACATCCAGATGGAAACATTGAAACTAAGATTAGTGAAGAACAGTGTCAGCGGGCATTCTTAACCATGCAGCAGATGTTAGGAGAATTGTATGAAGACAAGAAGGCGAGAGATGTAGCTTCTTCTTCAAAACCATCGAAGAAGGACAAAGGTAAAGGGAAGACTGATAAACCACCTTCACCTCCATCATTTCCATCATCCTCTTCTTCTTCTTCTTCTTCTTCTTCCAATGCAGAATCTAAAATAGAAAAGAAACCTTTTTATATACATATTTGGGCACTGCAACCCCAATCACATATGTCCATAAACCAAGGGCTTCTAAACCCCTAAAAGTATTGTTTCATACCCTAAAGGATCAAGGTTAACTAAATACATCATTTCCCAGAAGTTCTCCCTAAAAAACTGCTCAGAACTGGTCAAAACTAGACCATACAGACTGCTCCATGCTGAGGGTACGATGCATACTGAAATCTCTTTTGTAGGGTGCGATGAGCGAGAGCAAATAAATGGCAGAGGCAGTTTGCTAGTTGGAAACTCAGAGAATATTCCAGAAACTGCTCATATGACACTTGCCTCTCTGAATTCGCCTAGGGATGACTAAGAGATCATGAAATCTCCAAGTGGAACCAAGAACTATCAGTGAAATGACACCAATCAAAATCCCAGAAGTTGACTCACCCCCTACAAATATCTATATATGGATCCCTCATCCTAGAGATCCAGGGGCTGGAATTTTCTATTTTGTAAGGAAGTGTTGTTGGTTTCTCTGTGAAGCATTGTATTGTTGGGTGATCTAGCTTTTCATGAGGTGAAGAGGGCTTTCATGCTGGGAGAATGTCGTTGTATCAGACAGCTGGGTTGTAATCCTCTCTTCTACTACTTCTATCAATAAAGCTATTTGAGTTTTCTTCCATATGCTTGTATATTTCTGAATCTTGTATTTGTGTATGCATTTGTATGGTTAATGTACATCTGATTCTACATTGTTTATGGTTATAGATCTCTATGCTTTGATGGTGTTTTGTTGCTCTGACTCTATAGGGGTTCTTTGAAGCGGGACAAGTGAGAAAGGAGTGGTGAAAGCTCTATCAAATGAGAGAGGAAACAAGCAAGGAGCCAAGCGAAAGACTAAGGTTGGTGCTCTCTGCTTCTCTCTCATCTATCTCTCATAAAGGAAAACACAAGTTACTTTGAATTGTTTGTTTCTAAGATAGCTACCCGTCTTAGTGGGACTAGCAGATCTGAGTAGACACTAGTTTTCCTAGAAACAAAATGGCGACTCCACTGGGGAGCGAATAGTTTGTTTGTTTTTTACTGTTGTTTGCTTTATAAACTACATTCGAGGCCTAAAGTTAAGCCAACTAACCTTCGAACTGCTTTTGATATGCAACTGCAAAGTAGATCAACGTTGCTTCAATCAATCTCTGGGTTCATTTATGAATTGAACATTTGACTTGCAAACATCCTAAGAGCCATGGTGGTAGCTCAATAACCTCATTAGATCAGCCCCTATACTTTTTGTTTACTGCCTATCATAAGTTCAGCCTAAATCCCTGAACTTAGCTGCAAATTGTGGGTGAAAACCAAGCTCAGTCTCATCCCTGGACCATCGCACTGTCTCTCATTGGCAGTCTAGATGCATTGCACCTCTCGTGTGCTACAGGTGACATGCATCCCTATTTCCCTTAAGGACGGGTGTGATGATTGAATGAGACTGTTTTTGTCTCCATATTTTGGTTTTTTCTTCATTGTTTTCAACTCTATTCAGTAGTTTTTCCGTCTATGATCAATATATCACTGTTGAAACCTTCTTCCTTTACATTATTCAGCCTCCATTGATAAGGAATTGTGAATTTTTTTTTATGTATTTTTCATAATTTACAGTCCTTTGCAAAAAGTAGCTTCATCAAATTGTCGTCTTTTGATTCGAAAGTATCGCAACTGTCGTTTTCAGTCAAGGAAAAGAGTGTCATAAAGTCTTCCTCTTTCAGATAGTCGATTGTACTTTTGCTATTGTATTTGATTTGAATTGTCAATTCTTTGAAGTGTCAAAAATAGTTTTCCATTCGAAATTGAAAGTGTCGTCTCAGTCTTCCTTTAGTTTTTGAAAAGAAATTGCTAAAGTGTCGCTTTGAGGAAAGATAGTTCAGATCTGTACTTAGTTTTCTTTTTGTCATTCTCACATTAAGAAAGCAGAAAAACAAATACATGCATGTGCATTTGCATTTAGACTGCATGCGGAAATTGGTTTAGGAAAAGTGCATTTAGTGTGTGCTCTCTACTCTATGTTGAAGGAATTTTACTCTTCTTTCCTTAGTAGCTAGGATTTTCATTGCTAAAAGAAAATAAACGACTGTTTATCATCTTAGATTGCATATTTAGGAATTGTACATCTACATCACGTGGTGAACCTTGAAAGGAAAACTTCTTAAGAAAGATCAACTGTAAAATAAACCTCAATGAACATAAAAACACTGTGGAATCTAACGCACAACATCTAGAAGTCTAGGCTAGAGACATATTCTGGCGTCGTAAATCCTGGTAACTATCGTTTTCATCATAGTTTGGGTGATTCCTCCTCTTTGATACGACAAGTGCCAGTACGGACTTGTGCTCCCACGTACCGTTGAGTATATATTGGGATACCACAATAGGCTGATATCCTTTATCCTTAGGAAGTCGTATCTATCGCCCTATAGATCGCAATGCACTGAACACAGCATTCGAGAAGATTGACTGCCGTACGTAAAGTCCTCGGTAATTTCTCTATAATTTACCCTCGAGGTGTATATTTCAGTTTTGCGATTGGTTTGGTAATCCCTCTGTCTAGATTTCCAAAGTAGTCACTTTCGTTCCTTTTCAGACTCCTTAAAAGAAAAGGTCCATCTAAGCGCTTGTCACTTCAAGCTCATTAAAAATCGAAGGCGACTAGAGTCATCTTTAGCTTTTTCTCGACTCTTAAAAATTAAAAAAGCAAGTTGTGTCAAAGCGTCATAAAATTTATTTTATTAGGAATAACATCATTATTCCCTTGTTGGTCTTAGGTTGAGAAAATGGATTCCACCAATCAAGGATTTCCCCTTGGGGGGAATCCTAGTCCTTTCTCTTCTTGGGGAGATATTGGTGCTCCACACATGGCTACATTGTCCCTTCCAGGACTCACATTTGGCCTGCCAGTATGGCTATTCTCGACCTTTGTCATTCAAAACACTGTAATTCCTCAGTAATCAAATCAGCGACCAGATGATACTGAAGTTTCTCCCCCATCTTCTACTTCATTTGTTTCTCCCTCTCCTTCTTCCTCTTTGCTTGGTGAAACTAGTAACAGTAAAAACCAAGTAACTAAGAAGAAGAAGAAAGGGAAGGAGAAGAAGAACGAAAGGGGGAACCATGCATCGACTGGCAAAAATCCACACACTGCACCATCCAAACCTAAATCTCCATGTGTCATTTGCAAAGGAGACCACTATCATCGAGATTGTCCCTGCATCCCGCAGATCTTGAGAGACTGGTCTCCCCGCTTGCACAATCTGGTGTCTTCAACCTTTGTCGATCATGTTGAGAGTACACCATCAACTAGTGAAAATGAAGTCAATGGACAAAAAAGAAGATATAAATTTCCTTGTAGGCTGTGTGAAGGCGATCATGCCCTCCACCGTTGTCCTTTCTTGGATGAAGCTAAAAGAGTCTTGGATAACCGTCCTGCCTCACCGCAGTGACTTCCACCTGGATACAAGAAATTCTTGCCAAGTCCATCGCTAGTTGAAAACCCGACAACATACCTATGTTTTCAGTCAAAACGCCTATCATTGAAGATGAACCCTCTGAATCCACACCGGAACAAAGTCAACAGGTCGAGACGACAGTCGACCCAGTCTTGGATTTAAAGGTCCACCTTCAGATGATACAGTCTCCAAAGAGAATGAGAAACACCATCCAAATTCTCTTTGTTAATGCAGATTCTGATGAACATGGGGGCAATCTACCCATTCCTCTACCATAGGAGGGAATTTCCTCAGTTCAAGAGATTCATCCGGCCATTTATTCAGTCCCTCCTCCAAGCAATCTAGTCATTTCCTTTTATTGGAATCTACTAGCGAGAGCCTGCCTACCATCTAATGTACCATTCTGAATCATAGTACAAGCTTACAAAATGATCATGGTTGGTACTATCATAGATGAAGGGGATTCCATGAGTATCCTTTCCTCAACTACTTGGAAAGCGCTTGGTTCGCCATCGCTTCTGCCTAAGATTCGAAATTTGTCAGGCTTAAATAAAGGAACCAGTCGACTGTTAGGGATCCCTCCAAATTTGCCTATAACCTTGAGAAGGAAAACCGTTCACTTGAATGTGATGGTAGTCCAAGGACCACTAGATTACAATCTAATCCTTGGGTGTGACTACATTTACAGCATGGGAGCTATTGTTTCCTCACTCTTTTGGGTGATGTGTTTCCCTTATGAAGGCAGAATGGTCCAACTTGTTGACTAGCTTTCATTCCCCAGTTCGAACACGGATACTAGTCAAATACCATCCCTAAATGGTTTCTTTGCACAAGGAATGTCTCGTTAACCTCCAGTTCGTCCACCTGACAATCACGAGTGATTCGGTAAATGTGACGAAACCTAGGGGGCATGCGCCCTGGTCTTCTTCGGCAGGAAAACCCCAAATAAGAGATAGGTTTCCTCATAGGATATATGACTAGTCTGACACACCCGTTTATTGAGGATATTGGATCAGTTTGGAAAAATATTTCCTCATCGAAGGTTATGTGATTGGAAGTGGATCCACGCCTTTCACCTTCATTTATTTCAATGGATAGAGCCAAGGAAGTGTTTTGTCTGCAACGTGGACGAAACAACCTTGCTTTAATGTAATAACTTCCATATGTAACCTGGAAACTCTACTTTTCTTTTACCTGGGGGCATGCAAACCTTTTTTACGCAAGTGAAAAGTGACCAGCATAACTCTAACCCCGTAGTTTTACTAACTTCAACTGCTTAAGTTAGGTGATTGGTCTGATCCACCATTCACCTTTGTAGGTGCTGACGGCACCAGCAAAGTAAAGGAAATGTTTTGTACGAAACTATCCTACCTAACCTTAGTAGTTCATTAACTTTTAGGACAGTAGTTGGTCATTCCTAGCCTGCATACAAAAGGGTCATGAGCAAAGTTTCACATGGGGAAAGCTCACTAAAAAATGAACCTACTAATGAGAGACATCATTAAAGACGACTGGAATGAGCAATGTTTTCACAAAGTTCAAGCTCGTTAAAAAATAAACCTATCACTGAGCATAGTTTCCAAAGATTTAAGCTCATTAAAAAATGAATCCACCTTTCGGTAAATAACCTTTGTGATCGCATTGCTATCAACCTTTTGAGCCTTGGTCGTGTTCTTACCGTCACCTCCACTCTTTTAGCCGATCATACACCTCCACTTGCTTGTTTACCTTTTTGAGGAATAGCTGCGACGAGTGATTCTGTTAGCCACCTTCTTTACACTGCCGTGATTGAAAAGTTCCAAACTTACCTGGAACTAGCTACTACCATAAAACATCACTCGTTCCTAAAAAACGAGTCTCTTTTAAGCTCTTTTTAGACTCATAAAATATGAAAAGATTGTCGATCAATTGGCCTCTCCAGCTCGT
>APFE031045132.1:0-22757 GCA_000404065.3 Pinus taeda
AAACTACACTCATATATCTACAAGTAAATAATATATATACAAATATAACAAGGAAATATTCATACAAATATAGAGAATACATTCATACCCATACAAAGAATACAATTATGCAAGACACATACAAGTGTAGCAAAGAATAAACTCATACACACAAAGAATAGATTCATACACATACAAAGAATACAATTAAGCGAGACACATACAAAGAATACAATTATGCAAGGCATATACAAGTATAGCAAACAATAGATTCATACACATACAAAGAATACAATTAAGCAAGACACATACAAATGTAGCAAAGAATAAATTCATAGACACATAAAGGACATATTCATACACATACAAAGAATACAAGTAATCTAAGGCACACACAAATGCAACAAAGAATAGATTCATGTACACTTAAATAATATATTCATACACATACAAAGAATACAATTATGCAAGACACATACAAGTATGGCAAAGAATAGATCCATACACTCAAAGAATAGATTCATACACATACAAAGAATACACCTAAGCAAGACACATACAAATGTAACAAAGAATAGATTCATACACACATAAAGGACATATTCATACACATACAAAGAATACAAGTAATCTAAGGCACACACTTAAGCAACAAAGAATAGATTCATGTGCACATAAAGAATACAAGTAAACAAGGCACACACAAATATAGCAAAGAATAGGTTCATGTACACATAAATAATATATTCATACACATACAAATAATACAATTATGCAAGACACATACAAGTATAGCAAAGAATATATTCATACACTCAAAGAATAGATACATACACATACAAAGAATACAATTAAGCAAGACACATACAAATGTAGCAAAGAATGGATTCATACACACATAAAAGACATATTCATACACATACAAAGAATACAAGTAAACAATGCACACATAAATACAACAAATAATAGATTCATATACATACAAATAATAGATGTAAATAATATACACACAATTATAGCAAAGAATATAGTTATACATATACAAGTAAACAATATCCATACACTAGAATACTCAAAAAGTATACATAGAATATATTGTACACACAGAATCCAAAGCATACATTGCCACCCAAATACATTCATATATATAAAAATAAGCATTCAAGAATATATTTATTGTATATAAAAAATAAAACCAATACAAAAACATTTAGATATCGTAAATTTATACAAATAAACAATAAAAAATATTTAAATATTTACAAACAAAAACACTCTAAATAATATATGGGTATTTAATATAAATTTAGAAAAATATCAATAATAACTAAATTATATTATGAAAAAGAAAGAAAAAAATAAATAAAATTCCTAATAACATAATTATAATAAATATATAATTAAATAATAAAAATCAAAAATCAAAACTTAAAAAATATAAATAAATTTTAGTTATTGTATATAATTTTATGTGAATAAGAGTGATTTTGCATTTTTTGCATGTGGGGAAGATATTTAAAACATTGAAAAAATGTGAAATGATTTATGTGAATAAAGGTGATTTTTCCGTTTGTTTGTGTATGCGGGGAAGATGCTTAAAACATTGAAAAAATGTTAAATGATTGATGTGAATGAAGCTAATTTTGCCATTTGTGTGTGTATGTGCGGAAGATGTTTTTAACATTGAAAAAATGTTAAATGATTTATGTGACTAAAGTCTGATTTTTCCATTTGTGTGTATGTTGGGAAGATGTTTAAAACTTATTTATACATTATTATTATAATAAAAGGATATATGTGTTATTGCATATTGGAGTTGCTATAAACTAAAGATCATGAAAAACATGAGCACAAGGAACACAACTCAAAGGAGGGTTACCATTTAACCCTCCTAAGAGCCTTTTGGAGGGGTTGAATCCCCCTCCACAAAAAAAAAGGCCTACTCCTTTTATTAATGATAGTTTGTGTTCATGTACATTTTTTGATGGGCCCATCTAAACAAAAAAAAAAACACACCTTTTTTCATTCCATCATTACAAAAATTAAAAATAGATAATGTCTTCTAGGGTAGGGGCACCTTTGGTATTGATAGATTTTCTGCAATATACAACATTGAAATAATATTGTTAATATACAAACTTTTCATGACAACTTGTAACATAAATATATAATCATAAAGCCATAATGCATGACAAACATTCAATCATAATAAGTAATTATTTTTGAAATTCTAACTAGAAAACACAAATTCTTGGTAAGTATATTTTTTTCCTATTCATTTACTAGATTGCAAAATTTAATAGAAAAGTAACTATATTTCTTTTCTCTTTGTAAAATAAATGTTACATTGCAAACTTAATAAAAATAAATGAACATTGAAAGAGAAACAAAATCTATAACATATATATTTATATATAATCATAAAGCCATAATGCATGACAAGCATTCAATCATAATAAGTAATTATTTTTGAAATTCTAACTAGAAAACACAAATTCTTGGTAAATATATATTTTTTTCTCTTCATTTACTAGATTGCAAAATTTAATAAAAAAGTAACTATATTTATTTTCTCTTCGTAAAATAAATGTTACATTGCAAACTTAATAAAAATAAATGAACATTGAAAGAGAAAACATGTTATTGTTGATATAATTAATAAAACTAAGTAATTAATAGCAAATGAGAGGAAAAAGGATTTTTGAAAACACTACTGATATAATTAATAAAACTATGTAAGTAATTAATAACACATTAGAGGAAAAAATATTTTTTTATTAAACTAGGTAATTAATAAGGGAGAGGAAAACATGATTTTTGCTTCTCTAAGAATTGTCACCTAAAATTGGTTCAAGTAGTATGATTGTTTTATATCATCATCATCACATTCCTATTGCATATGATCTGTCCTAATTAAATACTACTACTACCATGTTGCCCTAACTAAATAAGAAGGGTTCAACTCATACTCATAACCACTTATGTGGAAGGCTTTGAACAGTTGCTAGACTTGGAAAACATGAAATGAACACATCCTATGAAATTTCCAATGAACTCAGGCTCAAAACTACTACCTCACATAGCTCAGGGATTGAACTACAACTTACTTACATGTACTTGTTCCCATAGCTTAGGGATTGAACTACAACAGACTTACATGTACTTGTTCCCATGTTATGTAGTTGTACATGCACTTGTTCCCATGTTATGCTAGCACCACTCTCCATAAACTAACTCATAAGTATGGACTAATTGTTGGTTGTACATGTACTTGTTCCCATGTTATGCATGCATGTACTTGTTCCCATGTTGTGCATGCAAATCGCAGGAATCTCCATAAACTAACTCATAAGTATGGACTAATTGTTGGCAATTGGCACTAACTCATAAGTATAGACTAATTGTTGGAAATTGGACATTCATGCCATCCTTCCACTAAGACTTCAGTAATTTACATTCATGCCATCACTCCACTAAAACTTCAGAAATTTACTATTTACAAGAACCCATGTAATATCTACTCTTTGACATTTACTATATATAAACCACTGGAATCAATTCACAGGTGGCCAATACAGCCAGAATTAAGCTCCTATATGCAATTGCCTTCCACTAAACATCACAGTGGGAATCCATTATAACCCATAACAACATTAGAGTTCAAATTAGTTGTAAAATTGAATGGATTACATAATACACCTAAATTAAACTCATGAATGCTATTTGGAAATTTCTAATAAGAAAACAATCCATTCACACAGCTCTTTGCACTGTGATCAATACTTTGCATATATAACTTTTGATTGCCCGTTAACAATTGTCTACGGAGAAAAAAAATTAAAATCAACAAGTACCATTAACAAATCTATATAATATAACCCGTGCTACAACATAACTATGAGTAATGATTGCAAAGTGCTGAGAACTAAACATGGCACTAGTACTGATAGAGAGTTGTGATCCGGCATCAAACTTGACAGTTTTTCACTATGATTAACGAACTAAACTCAACTACATATGTGCAATTTCCAATGAGCCCACGCTAGCTATGATGATTTTTTTTTGTAAATCTACTTACCATCCATGGCAAACTCTTCGATCAATTATGTGATTGCAGGTACTGTAATGTATGATGCTTATATGCATATCTTGTTGCCCTGGGCGTTAGCGAAGCGTTCATTTAGAGTATATTTCCTATGTGGCTTGGTATTGTATGGGGTACTCCAGGTTTCCTATGTGGCTTGGTACTGTATTGGGGTATTCTAGGTTCCCGGTTTTAATAAAATAAATTTAATGGATTTTAATAAAATAAATTTAATTAATAATTATTTGTATGGCTTGGTACTGTATTGTGGTATTCTAGGTTTCCTATTTGGCTTGGTTTTAATAAAATAAATTTAACTTTTAGATATTAAAAAATCAGTAAACCATTACTCATGCCTGAATAAATACCTGGACTATTGTTCATAACCACTGATAAATAAAAACTCCAACAATATCGATAATACCTGATTCAAAGTGGCCATTTAATTATTATAAGTGCATTAGTATCCATATGATCATTACGAGGCGTTGCACCTATATGAAAACCTATTGTGAAAAGATCATTCCTCAGGAAGGATCATTCCTCACGAAGCGTCCGAGGAGATTTTTGATTCAGATGTCCAAACACTATTCAATTTTCTTAGTATTTAGTAGAGTTTAATCATTTTTTTTATGTTTAGGATAAAAAATAAAAAGGTAATTAGTTTCTCTATTCAAGCTTCTATAATCTTTAATGAATTAAAAATATCGCAGCCACTAGAATTATTAAGAGGGTGCTTAATCTAAATGAATTAAAAATATCACAGCCACTAGAATTATTAAGAGGGTGCTTAATCTAAGTGAACTGGTGTAATTACTTATTTGGTTAATTACAGGGGATGGTGAAGCGTGGGTGCTTGGTGGTTTAATTACTTATATGGTTAATTACATGGGATGATGAAGCGTGGAAGAATGACGAAGAGTTTGCCCGCCAGACATTTGCAGGAGTGAATCGGATGGTCATTCGATGTCTATAAGTAGGGAGCAAAAGCAAGCTATTTTATGGTCATTCGATGTTTTATTGTTTGTTTCCATACTGCTATGTTAGGATCATTCCTCAGAAGGATCATTCCTCACGAAGTGTCCAAGGAAATTTTTCATTCAGATGTCCAAACAATATTCAATTTTCTGCTTCCCTATATTATTAGCAGCTAGTAGAGTTTAATCATATATTTTATGTTTAGGATGTAGTCTCAAATAGAGACACGCAAGGTATTACTTGTCTGGTTAATGATAGGGGTATCTCTGGAACACAGGGGATGATGAATTGTGGAAGAATGACCAAGAATTGGAACACGGGATGATGAATGGTGGAAGAATGACGAAAAGTTTTCCCGTCGGACACTTGCAGGAGTGGATCGGATGTCTATAAGTAGGTAGCAAAAGCAAGTTATACCGCTATGTTATTATTACAGTAGCAATGGATTTCGGCTTGATGTAGTGTCAATAAGGCATTTCCTTTATAACAGAGCTTTCCACTGTCCAGCGACTTAAACCAACACATTTATGGCCCCCGTGAAAGTTCAATAAGAACTAGATGGAATGGAATGTCATTGGAACAGGTACTCCTAATTAAGTCATTAAATTCTTTTTACAACTTATTCGAACTTATAATTTTTTAAAGTAAAGAAAGCGTCTGGTCAAATTATGCATGGCCATTGGACATATAAGCAGGCAAGAGGCTCTTTATATATATTGGACTACTATGACGGGTACACTCTTCACGCAAAACCTACGCGAGGCTCAGGCTAGAACTCTAAAGCCGGTGGCCATTGTGTTGTGTTTGCCTCCCACATCAACCAGTTTGGCTTTATGACCCATCTATACTCTAGAGGAAAGATGAATTCTATTGAAAAGACCAAAGGAAAAATAATTTCACCGTGCTTTCTTAACAAATTTATTGAATCGTTGTATTAAATAGAAATTTGAGTGTAAATAGAATTGAATTGGATCTGTAATAGAATTGCTAAGCCCTATACTCCAGAGGAAAGTTGAATTCTATTGAAGAGACTAGAGGAAAAATAATTTCACCCTGCTTTCTTAACGGATTCATTGAATCGTTGTATTAAACAGAAAGTTGAGTCTAAATAGAATTGAATTGGATCCGTAATACAATTACTAAGCCCTATACTCTAGAGGAAACCACAGGAAAAATAATCACCCTGCTTTCTTAACAGATTCATTGAATCGTTGTATTAAACAGAAAGTTGAGTCCAAATAGAATTGAATTGGACCTGTAATAGAATTGCTAAGCCCTACCGCTGGAATTTCTGGGGTTTCTTTGATCTGTGACTTTTGAATTGCACAATCAAGAGAGAGGGCTTGGTCTTTGTTGTGAATGTGTAGATCTGGCTCTGTAAGGTTTTTGGTGGTGCCTCTCTCTATGCAGGTTTTTGGCGGTGCGTCTCAATTGACTGAACCACCTTAGCTTAATATACCCACGCATAATATGCTTCATGGGGTTAATATCTACCCAACCTCCTAGTTTAAGCAACTTGGGCTTGATCAGGTTATGCAACTCTTATGGATATGGGACAATTGGCTGCGCTGGAATGAAATGAGAAAAGGAGGAGCTCAATTGGG
The DNA here is from genome assembly GCA_000404065.3 of Pinus taeda. Taxonomy (NCBI): domain Eukaryota; kingdom Viridiplantae; phylum Streptophyta; class Pinopsida; order Pinales; family Pinaceae; genus Pinus; species Pinus taeda. The sequence continues at coordinate 6,646 of APFE031045132.1, forward strand.
GGTTTGGGGAGACCAAAGCTGTAACAAATAGCCCACCCATGAAATGAAAAAAGGAGGAGTTCAATTAGGCAGACCAATGTTGTAAGAAATTACAACAACGCAGCCATGACATGGGAAAAGAAGGAGCTCAGTTCGGCGACCGATTGGATGCTCTAACAAACAACCCAACCATGAAAAGGAGGAGACAAATTGGGTGTTTGGAGAGACCAATGCTTTCAATAGCCAAAAAGATTGATGGGCGACCTTACCGGTTACATGGAAAATCACCTAACCACCTAATATTTATGTTAACACAGACAGACACAGAGGACTAAAGCCGACTCAATTGGAAAAACTACTTTGCAATCTACATGCTTATTGGTAAAATGCACCAAGAAATAGAGGGGCATCGTACTAACCTTGCTATATTTCATTTGTTATTGAAACTCTGGAAACCCCTCATTTCTTGCTGCAAAAGCAGTGGAAACCTCTCCTCCAGCTCCTGTATATAAAATCCCAACTCATCAGAAAAAGGCTCGAAAATGAATCTAAAAATAATTCAAGAAAATATTGCATTGCACTCACTCACTCTGAATGCATTATTGGTCGATCAATTTGGCCTTTCAACCACCAGTCCATATTCTGCTCCGCTCGGACATTCTCTCTCGATTAAAAGACACAAACAAAACAAACATTTACACACTACACAGGACGCAAACCACAACTAGACTACACAGGGCATTGATGCATACAACAACACTACACAGAACAAAACATTTATGGAGCGCTCCATAAGACATACAACTTTACATCAGAGTCTGCTTGAGAGAAAAAGAACACCCATGTTTTACCTGTAGATTCAACAGAGAAAACAATTTGTGAGGAGGCTACATAAAATCACTCAAACGCCTACTGCATTTCCCTGGTTCACCAACAGAAAGATAGACAAACAAATTAGAGGGAACATAAAATTACCCTCTCCATGAATTTCGATCATCTCCTCTTCGTTGGTGGAAGCAGAATTTCCTCCTCTCATTCTTTGTTCATCGCAATCACCGATCCCTGTCACGCGCGCCAATATATAATGACTATGGCATGTGTCGCTTTTACGCTTGCTTTTTTGGATCGTAATCAACTTTAACCTAACCAATCTTTTAATTACTAGTCTTTTAATTACCAATCTTTTAACTCACTATTACTATTTTATAATTATTTGCGATATTGCTGTAGTTTTTTTCACTTGCTCGCTTTTTCGGTTCTTTGTTGGCAACCACAGTACTAGGTTTGAAACCCTAAACCCTAAACAAGGTGCCATTCTACATTCTTATACACCGGCCCGGCCATGTGTATATTCTAATGTGTGCAATTCAGCCGCAGGAAAAGCAAAATAAACCCCGAATAAGCAACTTGACCACATCCTGCACAGAAGGTTCTGTTATAATTTAGCTTAATTTTTTTGGACAGCAGCGTGGTATGGCTTTTAAGGTTTATCTATTCGAATGTGGAGGATTCCTAAGCCATATGGATTATAACTTGAGATTTGGCCGTTGATAAATTGCTTTTTTATTTACACACTATTTTTTATTAATATTTAAAAAAAACAATTGGTTAATTTAAATTACAGATATTTCATAATATTTTTGGTTTGTGAGGTAATATGGCTTTTAAGATTACTTTAAATTACAAATATTTCATGTGAGGTAATATGGGTTTTAAGATTACTTTTGGTTTGTGAGGTAATATTGGTTTTAAGATTACTGCCGTCAAAATCACCACAGTTTAGTTCCAAATATTTAGATTATTAAAATTGATTGTAATATTATTCAAATTTTGAAATAAAAAATTTCAAATTTATTTTCTCTTCCATATATTGTAGTAATTTTTTTCTTAAAAATTAAATAATTGTAAATATTTTCGTACTAGTTTTGAGATCACTCCCTGTCTAACTTGTACTTTTAGTTGCTTTGATCCAAAGCATTAATTACTCAAAACCTCCAAAAGGTTAATTATAAATATTTTAGTTATTTACATCAATTGTAATATTATTCAAATTATTAAATTAAAAATATTAAAGTTAGGTGTATATAATTATATAAAAATATATTTTGATGATTGCTAAATAAAGATATATTGAGAGGTCGTCAAAGCAAGTGAACATGATCACTCTTAGAAATAAGGTGACTACTTTCTTTGGGAGAGCATCCCCGACCTAGTTAGTTCTTTTTCTTCTCTTTGTAGATTCCAAGAAAGGTCTTCTCCAACGAGCCTTTCCAATCCAGTTTCATATTGATGGTGGGTTTTTCACAGCTAGTTCTCTGTTTCTTTCCATATATACTTATATGGAAAGGTAGCAATTTACGCATTATATGTCTAGTTTACTAATAGAAATGATGCCCAAACCAAAAGTGGCGATTTACGCATTATATGTCTAGTTTACTAATTGAAATGATGCCCAAACCAAAAGTGTCTAGTTTCCCTCATAAAACACTTCATGATCCACTTAGCATCTAGTTTCCTTGTAAAGCCCTCGATGATGCACTTAGTCAAATGCTCCATACAATGCTCAAGCCTTAGCCTCCAAGCTCGGTAGCTCCATATAAGCTTACCTCACTCACACCTTCTCAAGATAACGTATTCATCTAGTTTCCTCATAAATCCCTCCATGGTGCACTTAATCAAATGCTCCATACAGTGCTCGAGTCTTAGCCTCCAAGCTCCGTAGCTCCATATAAGGTTACCTCACTCACACCTTCTCAAGATAACGTATTCATTTGTTTCTTTCTAAATGTCGGTGGGAATGTGGAGGGCATAGAGATAAGAGGTGTTTCTGAGCAACAAATTAATTTGTTTCTTTTTGAATGGTAGTGGGAATGTGGAGAGCATGGATATATGACATGTTTCTCAGCTTCAAAAGGTGAGATGTCATGAAAGGCTTCATAGATCATCTCTACACAACCCTCACAAGTACCAAATAAATCTATGTATTTCATGATGCCCATCAACTAAGAAAAGGGGAGGATATGAATACGACCATAAACTATGCCATTGAATGCAATATTTTCTCCCCACACTATGCATCTTTTGTGTGGTGCCTCAACTAAGTGTCCCATGTGCATGGGAGGGTCATCCCTTTGTTTTAAGAAGTAGCTCATGTTTTATTAGGAAGCTGATTTTCAAAGGAATTCCAACACCATAAGATATTGAACGATGGAAATGTGCTCTATGCCTAATATGTCACACTAGACATTGGGTGCACACCCAAAAACGAAGTGTTTAGCATGAAAACAACTAGCTCCTATCCATGAATATTTTGGAAAACCACACAAGCTAATTAAGTAACCCCATTAAAACACACATATATATAATGCTCAAATTCATTCATAAAACTATAAAATCCAATCAATCAAAGTTGGATGGTTTTAGGTCTTAGTTTCACAAAAGGTGTAACACTGAGATTGATATGTAATAGTATTAGGAGTTAGCATTTTGTATGAGATTATTAAATTTCAAAAACTCACCACGAGGTCACTAATTGTCTCATTACAAATATGTAAATAAAATAAACAATTCATTATCATAATACATAACACTTAATACCTAAAAAAAAAAAAAATTCCCATTCATAAGATTTACATAATGAGTCACTAACCCATTGTGCTATACAATATCCTACACCACTATAAATAAATCTAACTTCACTAACCGATTGTGTTGTACAATATCCTACACCACTATAAATAAATCTAACTTCAAAGGTAATTCACATACTTATCATATTCTCTTCGTGTTGCTCTATTAAAAGTATTTTATCATTTTGGTCTTAAGCACTCAGAACTTCAGAGTCATCGGTTTTTCTTTCTGTGGGTTAACCTCCTTTATTCATATTATGGTGGGATTTTACAACATCGTTCGGATTTTACGAGGCTATTCTTAGGATTCATTATAGTTGAAACTTTCTAAATGCCCCTTTTCCAATGCATGTTATTCTCATTCCAATACATGTTATTTTCATTATATTTTCAAGATTTTGTGTTTTGAAGGTATTTCGAAGATTTTGTGTTGTCAAGGCGTTTAGAGTACCAACTCGTCAAGCATCGTACGTTGGGTGTTAACTAAATTTTCTTCCATTCCATGTATTCTGTTGGGTTGTAGTTTCTTTAGATTTAGTTGTAATTCAGGGGAAATAAAAATTATTTCTCATAGAGAGAAATTACTCAATCTTGATCTCAATCTCGATCTAGAGCATTTCACTCTCTAAAGACTAAGATGGTCATAAGCATGAAGATCTCGCTCGTAAGAATCTAACTCTTCTCGGGTTTATATATTACTCAATGTTGCATAATCTAGATCTCAATAAATAGGTTGCTAGATCTATTATATCTGTAACCTAGGTGTTTCTCTATCTGTAACTATTCTAACCTAGTTAAGTTGTTATCTTGACTTCTAGGTCTTGCTTTGGGTCTTGTTCAAAAACTGTAACCAGGTAACCTACGCCTACCTCTCTAGTCAAACAAAGGCCAAGCAATCGAAGGATCTCCTGCTACTACTTCGAGGAAGGATATACTGCTATATTACATAGGTATTTCTCAATACAATATCATGAAAATGGTAGAGGAAGGATATCCATTAGAAATCCAATCTCCATGTTATAAATCCCACTAAAGGCACTTATTCCCAACCTGTTATAGGATTGCTACATAAAAAATAAAGAACCATTCCATATCTTATTACTCGTTTAAGGAAAGAACAGATAAGCACTCCATCCCTGTTTGGAAGATAAGGATCGCCCACCATTCCTGTCATGGAACAAAGGAAAGAAATACCTATCTGTAACGGCATAGATAGGTTAGGGTTTGATTTGTTTGAACCCTAGAAAATAAATAGGCCATGCCATTTACACAGTAAATATTGTTTCCACTTTCTAAAATAAATGACTAAACCTTTGCAGAGCTTTACCCGTCTACCAAGACTTGTGCGATATGTGAATAGAGTCATTCTACTAGCACATGTCCATCTCTTCCTAGGCTGAAGGCAATTGTTCAAGCAACAAATGAAGAAATGGATCAACTATATTTTATAGGATCAAAGTAGCCATGTCAACCACGACCACAGAACATGAATCAAGGTATGCCTCAAGAAAATTCTTAGTATTTTAATAATTTGAATTTTAGGCCTCTGTATGTATCTTTTCACCCTCATGGCCGCACCCTTATCAATATCCAATTCCCTTGCAACCATGGTACCCTCAATCTAGTCCAAATCCTTGATGGTCCCAGAATTGGCGTGGACCTCCTCCTCCTCCTTCAGGACAGTTCTCCCAACCTATGCCACAACAATAGCTACAACTATCTTCTAATGGGTCCACTAGTAATCCTCCTCTTCATCCACAACTACCTGTTCAATCCAATCCAAATCCAAACAATCGATGGGTTCAATAGCTTGAGACACTCAAACTCCCTGCGTATAGTTTTTCCACCACATAATGTAATGAATTGAATGTTCGATCTGGTTGAGTGGTGAATACTCACACTTCACCAATAATTGTTGAAAATACCGATGATGAAGGCTCAGAATCAGAACCTAGAGATTCTACTAGAACAATTTGGGATGAGTCAATACAAATTCCTATGAAACAACAAACCCCTTCACAAACGATTGTTACTAGAGGATGTTCGACTGGTCCACATTATCTTGAGATATTATCATTGAGCAAACAAATTCCTCATCTTGAATTTGACATTTTAGGGGAGCTGCATAACTTATTTGTTAAAATCCCATTACTTCATGCTATGAAGGACGTACCAATTTATGCCAAAACAATTAAAGGATATTGCTCTAAGAAACTTAGCAGAAAACTGAAGGATCCACTCACTATTCACGTTATGGGAAAATTATCAGATATAATGCTAGGCAAGCCTATACCTGTTAAATACAGGGATTCTTGGAACCTAATTTTAACAGTTCAGATTAATGGGGTTGATATTCCAAATGTATTGGTTGATTTGGGGGCAGCCATTAACATTATGACCTTTGCAGCAGTGATTACCTTGGGTCTGAGGAACCTTAAACCAACTCCCACCATCCTAGAATGGGCAGATCGATCTACTATAACACCGGTAGGGAAGATGGAAGATATAACTATTTCAGTAGATTCATGGAAATACCCTGTCTATCTTTTAGGTTTACATACTCAATCCCCAACCAGTGGACACCCTTTGATTTTAGGGAGACCTTGGCTTGCAACCACATATGCTTACATTGGGTGTCGGTCTAGAAATATGCTAATATCAAATGGGGAAATTACAAAGAATATTATCCTCTACCCCCTTGTTGAACCAAGTTCATCAGATAAACCAAGTTTTACCTTCATGCAAAAATCTCTACCTATGAAAGAGCCTGAATCCGAAAATGAAGAAGTTAGAACTATCCTTACCCTCTATGAGGCTCTTTCTTTCAAGGATGAAATGGAGGATGACACCATTAACACCTTTCTTAGCAGTTCCAACTCTAATTCTCACCCAACCCACTAGTTATTCGAGTCTGTTATGAGTTGCAGCATTTAGGAAAATATGGAACCAGAAATAGAAGTTGTAAATATTCCTATAATTGTACCCCGTGACAACATTTCCATAGAAATTGAATGAGGGAAATCATTGAATATTAATCCTCACAATTCTCCCTCCCAAACTGAACGGTTACTGAAGGTCCTTCGGGAACATAAAATAGCCTTTGCTTGGGAGTATATAGATATGAAAGGCATCCCTACCAATTTATGCACTCATCACATATACATTAAAGAAGAATGTCAACCTCTTAGGCAACCACATACAAGAATTAATCGTACCTTAATTTTTTTTGTCAGAGATGAATTACATAAGTGATTAGACATGGGTTTCATTTATTCGATATCGGATAGTCAATGGGTTTCCCCACTAATCATTGTTCATAAGAACAATGGAAAATGGCGGATTTGTGTGGATTACAGGGAATTAAATAAATTAACATTAAAATATCATTTTCCCCTACCCTTTATTGACCAAATCCTTGATACATTAGCTAGAAAGAAGTTTTTCTCCTTTCTGGATGGGTTTAGTGGATACAACTAGATACAAGTTGCTCTTGAGGATCAAGATAAAACCACCTTCACATGTCCTTGGGGCACCTTTGCCTACAGAGTCCTCCCATTTGGTCTCTGTAAAACACCCACTACATTTCAAAAGGAAATAGTACGATTTTTTCTGACCTAATTAATGATAGTGTTTAAATCGACATGGATGACTTCACCCCATATGGGGATTCTTTTAAAGAAGGTCTACAAAACTTAGAGAAAGTACTTAAAATATGTATACAGACACATTTTTCTCTTAGTACAATAAAATGTCATATGATGATGGAGGAAGTAATAATGTTGGGACAACTACTTTCAGCTACAGGAATTCGGGTTGATCCTTCTAAGGTAGAGGTAATATTGAATTTTCTTGCACCTAAGCCACCTGTTATGCAGTATTCTTCTCGAAGGTATACGAAAAGAACCTACTTTAGATTGTGGATGAAAAACAACCCTAATAGTAAAAATGGTTGTTAAACAGTGTAGATCTGCAACAAATGATAAAAACAAAACATGCAAAATCCCTGATCTATGAAACAGAAATAGTTAGACAACATAATGGAATAAGAAAATAAGTGTAAATAACTCTAATAATCCAATGGAAACCAGATACATAAAGAATATATTTTATTAAGCAACACCTATGAAGGGAACAAATAATATTACCAATCCCCCCCATGGGATGGGTTCTTGGCTTTTGTGGAGTCTCTCTCCTCTATAATGTATAAAACCCAACAAACAAAATGTTTGAGCTCAATGAGAAGTCAAATAAAAAAGAAGATGGTGTGCGACAATGATAATAATCGAAGCTACAATAGTGAGTGCAACAATGAAAATTATCAAAAGTGAAGAATGAATGTAAAACCCTTCTATTTATAACAAAATATTAGGTTATTCTTGAATAATAGGAAATAATAAAATATTAGTAACCAAATTCTAGAATTAACCATTTGGAATATTTTATTATATTTGGTTGGAGACAAAAAGTATTTAAATTGGTTAAATACTTTTATTTAGAAATAATAAATAAATAAATGGTTTATTTATCATCTCAAGAATATGGTTAAGGAATAATAAACAAATAATTATTTGTTTAAGTATTCCTAGAGGATTTAGTCAAACTTGACAAGGAATAATAACTAAATAATGATTAATTAATTATCCCTAGAGAAAAATAAGAAAAATAATGATTTATTTAATTATTTATCATGATTGGGTTTAATATGACAAGGAATGTTAGTTAAATAGTGGTTTAATTAATTATTCCTAAAAGACAATCAAATAAATAGTGATTTATTTAGTTATTCTTCATGGGTTTAATTATAAATGGCTTAACAAATGTGGTTTAATAAGTAATTTCTTACAATGAAAGCAATTTCACTATTGTAAAATTGGCCCTACATGGTGTACTTCAATCCATCTAGTAAATTATGGCTAAATGATCAATTTTTAATGACAACAGATTTCCCCCCAACATATGAGCGTTAGGAGCAAAATGTATGACCGAAGTACGTTGTAAGGACACAATCACTAGATAATCAAGTGGATTTAGAGAGAGAGAGAGAGAGAGAGAGAGAGAAAGAGAGAGAACAATGGAGTTGAAGTGAAAGAGTATAGTAACAGAGGGGGTGAGACCAATGTAAGTATCCTTTTACGTTGTGGTACCGGATCTCAGTGAGGTGGGGGAGGCATACCTATATCCATTGAGATAACTTAGTACAAAAATAATAATGCGCTCGGGAAAATGAAACTAAGAAAAAAAGAACATGGTGAATGGTTATTGACACAGTGGCATAAACGAGAAAGAAAATAATACAATGTGTCCCATATAGTTGGACTTTACCTTTTCACATCTCCATTGATGCATTTGATACAACAGTAGGAGCTTCATTAGGGCAGAAAGAAGATGCTTTAACTTATGCCATTTACTTCATCAGTAAAAATTTGACTCCTATTGAACTCAACTACATAGTAACTGAGAAGGAAATGCTTGCAATCATACATGTTGTGAACAAATTTCGTCACTACATAAATGGTTATGAAGTCTTTGTTCACACTGACCACTTTTCCATTAGATACTTAATGAAAAAACCTATAACCAATGGCAAGATCACAATATGGTTATTATTACTGCAAGAATTTAATCTCACAGTGCCGGACAGACGAGGGAAAGAGAACCCAGTAGCAGATTACTTTTCTAGACTAGAATATCGAGGTGAAGTTGTTCCAGTTGAAGATCCATTTCCCAATGAACATTTATTTGCAATTTCAATATTAACACAATGGTATGTTGATTTAGCTAATTACTTGTCCAGAGGGAAGATACCTTCATCATTCAGCTCAAAGGAGAAGAAAAGGTTGATCAAGCAAAGTGCAAAATATTCATGGGTTAATGGAGAATTGTTTTATACTAGTTATGATTTAATTATTAGAATATGTATCAGAGAGAATGAAATTATTGACATACTAAAATCTTGTCATGATGAACATTATGGTGGCCATTTTGCAACCAAGAGGACAACACACAAAATCTTTAGCCTTGGCTACTATTGGCCATCAATTTTCAAAGATTCAAAGAAGTATGTGAGAAGTTGTGACAACTGCCAATGCATGGGTAGACCAACTACCTCATATGAGATGCCACTACAGCCACAGGTACATCTAGAGCCATTTGAAAAATGCGCTTTGGACTTTGTTGGACCCATTAATCCACCTTCCAAGGGTAAAATGTACATCTTAGTATGTACAAATTATGTGACTAAATGGGCAGAAGTGAAGGCACTTGTAAGGGAAACTGAGCAAATAGTAGTTAATTTCCTTTTTGAAGAAATATTTGTTAGATATGGAGTGCCCAGAGAGATAGTAACAAACCAAGGGACTCAATTCACTTCTAGATTGGTTCAAGACATCACTGACAAGTACAAAATCAAACACAGAAGGAGTACACCCTCCCTTCCACGGGCCAATGGCCAAGTGGAATATACAAACAAGACACTGGAAGGGATCATGACTAAAATAGTGGCAACAAATAGAAAATACTAGGTAGATAAGCTCAATGAGGCACTATGGGATTATAGAATCACATGGAAAAACACAACAGGGTTTACACCTTATCAACTGGTGTATGGCAAAGAAGTCATGATGCTAATAGAATTTCAAATACATACTTACAAATTAGCTGTAGATTCAGGCATTGATCTCTCTAAAGCACAACAAGAAAGAATTATGCAATTGAATTAGTTGGATGAGATGAGACAACAAGTAATAGAAAGGACAACATTGATCCAACAACAATGACAACAATGGCACGATAAATTAATCAAGAAGGAGTTTAAAGTTGGTGACTGGGCTCTGCTATTTGACTCCAAATTTAATGATTATAAAGCCAAATTTACAACACACTAGATGTGCCCTTATGAAACTCTTGAAGTTTTGCAGAATGGATCAGTCAAATTCGAAACCATTGACCAAGAAGACCGAACATTTATAGTAAATGGACACAGGCTGAAGATCTACCATAAGCCTGTCAGCAAAGAAGATTTCATGAAAACAGTGACACAACAAATGAGTTTCAGATAGTACAACAGTCTGTTGTGATATCTATGCCTTAGTTATTTTTCTACTTTAAAGTTAAAAAAAAGTAATAAAATTAAATAAAAAATAAAATAAAAATTAAACAATAACAATTTAGATGTGAAAACCAGACTCTGGCACACTCTAGACTCGAATTCTTACAAGAAAACTAAGGAATTGGCTAGTAAGAATTCATTCTATTTCTTTTGTACTTCAAAATAAAATCCTTTGACTATATGAATTTCAAATTAATGACTTGAGGACAAGTCATACGATCAGCAGGGGAGGAGAAAAGTTTGAACTTTTTGATACTTTTTCATCTCCTTATTTTTAGAATTTCATTATAGCAGAGGAAGGAATTTGTTTTACTTTCATTTTTCAGTGAACTTTTCAACAGAGGATTGGTGTTCATTATTTCTCAAGAAGGATTTGTTCAATCTAAATTTAGAACACATTAGCAAAGGGACCTGTTGCTTGATAATTTTTCAGAAGGGAACTATTAAGAAGACGAATACTGCATCATCAAATTATGTCATGCCTGTACACATCAAATAAGTCAAGCAAGGTTAAATTTCAACAAGGAAACATCTGAAGGCTGTAAGAAATTTTCATTTTAATACTTGAATTTCTTTTATTAATTTCAATTTTTAAATAGTAGTTAATGGTATTTATTGATTTCAGTTTCTCAATCATTTAGCCTATCCTATATCATATTCACTTATCCTATCCTTCACTCAGCGAAATAGCATGATCCCTAAGCCTATAATAATTATTCTATTCCTGTAGGATTTATTCCTACTCTTAAAAACTATCCATCCTGACCTATATGTCCTATTTCTTTATCCTGTACACAACACTTTGATCCATAAGCCTATACTCCAATACATCAGTCAAATGTGCCAACAGATCCACTAAAACAAACCTAGTCAAATCTAGTCAAATACAGTCACAGATCAGACATTTCTGAGGTACAAGGTATAGGCTCAATGACTTAAATAGCCATGCAAAAATTTTCATGGTTTTTAACCGATTTTTTTTGACAAAATGCATATGTTATGATGAAACACAACAATTATATGTATTAGCTATATGTAAATTTATAAGGAATGAATGTATCATATTCAACCCTTTTTGAAGCTTCAATAGGATGATATTTATTCATTGAGTGTTTTCCTTCAGTTTGAAATCATAAGACAACACCTACAAAAGCTTGTATGTGGCATGCCTGAAAAAACTCTTGGCGAAAATATTCATTGATAAACTCAGAAAATCGTGGCCACCTAAGAAACTGAAATTTTCTTAGTGGAGATAAACTGGACTTATTCATATGGTTGAGTTCTTAAACAATACCCAATCATGCTTGCAATACAACAACAACAACAAAATGATAAATCAACATGCTTACGAATGTGGCACTACCTTGGTGCAGGTAATCTTGTTTGTGTATTCTATAGGCCTGTCCTTATTTTTCTAGTTTAAGAGTGATTCGTAATTTTGGTGTCGGAATTGTTAGCACTTGATATATATTTTCGCCTACCTTTTAGGTTGAGAATTTGGTATGAGATTTCAGTATTGAAGCAACTCATTGTTCTTACCCTTATTGTAAAGCCAATATTCTATAGTTATTCATGAGTAGATTACAGATGTTATGTTCCATTACATTTTAGATTAAACATGTTCATGAAAATATCTCAATAGTTTATTGCTTTTTCACTTGTTGTTAAGTCATTACTCCATAGCCATCTTTCATTGTTGACTCAACACAGATCATATCTCTGAAATGTTTAGTGTAAATTCTATAGGCATTAATTACAATTTTACCTTCAGTTACCATTCACATTATGCACAATGCATTGTTGGAATGTAAGAGGCAAAAATGGTTCATGCTGATATCCTATTCAATAGAGATCAAAATGTTTCATTATATCATTTCTTCATTTAGTCACAATTTACATTATGCATGTCATTGGAATTGGAAGGGCAACATGATTGATACGAGATCTTGATATATCATATACAACCTATATAGGCACCTCCTCTAATCCAAACTTGTTCAGGAATGCAAAAAAATATAAATATAAACATAAAGAGAGAGATGCAACAAAAATAATTCTTTATTTCATTAATATCAAATAACTAAAAAATGCTTACATACATAATGGAAATAAACTAGCTCGGGCGATGGTAGCTTATCTTTGAGAAGACTTGTGGTAGCTACATGCCTCTAAACTATGTTACAATGAGGCTTGAAGGCCTATTTATTATTGAGAAACAATGGAAAACCCTAAACATCCAAAAACCTAACCCTAGGAGATGAAGCACCAAAACTGTGGGGCCCGTTGGGGTAAATTTGTACATCAACTTCACATGGGTTGTAACTTTGGCATACGATCTTTGTTTGATGTGTACGATACCTCGTTAGAAACATCTGTCCTAATAATATAACTATCACCTGTAATTGTTTGTTTAAATCACATTTTTGCTTGTTTTATGAAAAAAAAAATCATTTAGGGCCTCAAAATGGCTCCGGAAGTTCAAGACCCGAAAAACTGCCAAAATAGTAAATGTGATACAATTAAGGAAACTAAAATTGCGCTACAATTAAAGTAATTGAAAGATAAAATGGTGGGTGTCTAAGTGGAATAGGTGGGTGGCCACCAATATCGACCTATATCATCCTCTCCAATGAATGAAGTGAGATGATGTTTAATTGTAGTTACAAGTTGCAGTAGGTACTTTGTCCAAAGAGATAAAGATGCATCCCTAATAATTTCATGTGAGGTACAACATGATAATTATGTGCATCATCATGATCAACAATAATGATAGATTAACAATAAAAATCCTTATGCAATGAAGGTGTAGAATGAGTTAAACTCCTCACAATAGGTTGTATTACTGCCCAGGCTGACTTGACAAAAATTTTAGGAAATTCTTGATTTCCTCACTATCTATCAAGACTAGTAATTGGTTAGTTAACTCCCCTCCTAACATGACATTTGGATGACCTTCGTAAACAAAACCGTCCACATGATCTGAGATCCATGTTTGATGGAAAATAAATTTCTTATGATAGAAGTTCCTTCAACAATTGGGGTTAGCCTTTATAGATTGGTGACTAGAAATTATATTTTGATGGAGCTAATGTAGGAAACATTAATGACTCAAATACAAGAATATAGTGAAATACAAGTAGGGCTATTACTCTGAATTGACATTTAAAGGATATCTTGACAAACATAAATCTTCAAATTCAGGGAGAATATAAGTTAGAACATGTGATGGAGTTTTTTCTCCCCGTCTTGGAGCAGCCCTAGTTAAAGGAGGAATGTTGTGACATTCAAAAAAACTAGGGGATTTGACAATGCATGGAGTCACCAAAGAAATGTTTGAAAATTTCATCGATCAATCAATTTCTCAATGATTCATAAGGGAAGTAGACCTACTTCCTCCCCAAAAACTATGTCAAAAATGTTACTACTCAATCTAGCAGGGGTCCTAGGAGGGGTTCCAAAGGTGCAACTACTAGACCAAGTGAAAACAATGGGACAAAGACCCACATTCAACTCAATCAATGTCCCCTGCTCTTTACAGACTTTTACGAATTGGAGGAGCCCCATTATATGGGAAATCACTAAGAATGATGCCTCAATGATGGAAGGATAGTGATTTTCAGAGCCCATACATAGGGGAGACTCGGATGATAGATCTTACTTACTCAAGAAATAAGGTCTATGGCTCTCCAAGAAAGTCTTGAAAGGAATACTAGATATAGGGTTTAGGGATATTTCTTAGTAATGGATAGCCTAAATATTAGAGTCCTATAGAAGAATGCTTCTAAGATGATCCTTGTAAAATTTGAAGTGATAAAGGGTGTGGGACTATAAATAATCCCAAGTGGACCCAAACAAGGTTAAGGGTTTTGGGTGAAACTTCAAACAAAAGGTCCTCATCAGGTGACGGAAGAGTAATGGATGAATGAAATTATATTTGACTTGAGTTTTCAATAGAGTGATCCTTAATGAATCAAATAACAAAGGAAACCTAAAGCTAAGAACAATGTTATAGCTAGGGCTTGGGATAATTTTGAATCTAGCCATGGGAAACTTCTCAAAATTTGTGAGGACCTCAAGGACATGTCAACGCAGTTGTAGCCCAATTGATCTTGAAATTTATGGGTGCAATGAATTTCGTGTGATGCACTAGGATATCCTTAGGGTTAGGGATTAGAAAAGAGAGGAAGAGGTGAGAAAGGTATTCGTTGAGGTCATCACTAAGGATATGATTAGTGCTTGGTCTACTTAGAGAATGGATTCAATGATATTTCAACCTTTGGAGTTCTGTTACGCAATCAAGGAGTTCCCCAACAACTTCATATAGCCCTAAAGGTAGAAACTAGGTTACCAAAAAATGTATACTTCTTATTGCTCCAATTTGATGACTTATCAAGGAAATTATATAGATAATGCACCCATGGGAACATTCATTCACTATACCAAACATATAACATATGAAATACCCTCACAAAATCAAATTGGCATTTCAATTAGAGAAGAATTTAGATTCCATGAGAAAAAATTCCATACATTATACATGTGTGCATGAAATAGAGAAATAAACTGAGAAAAATCACTAACAGGTATAGAAAATATATCCAATCATCAAAGGGATACAAAATTGAAGTTCCAATACCAAGAAAATATTTCCAAGTGTCAAATGCATCAATGTTGATCCAATTCATCCTCCAATAGCTATAGAGATTCTCAAGAAGAGAAAAGTTACAAATCAAAGTGTTGAAGAGACTCCAATAACCCTCTCATCAATATATATCATCCTCCAAGGGTTTAGTTTTCCTAGTGAGGAATAATGATTCCCAAACTAATAAAATAATGTACAAACTAATATTACTTTGTGACAGGCCCATCAAGATAGCTCCATAACAATACAATAAGTCTCTCGAGAGGTCCAAAATGATATATACAATAGGTCAAAGGGAAATTGAAAGGCCAAATGGAGTCCAGCATGTGTCAAAGTGAGTGGAAGGGCTCCAAATATAGTGATAAAGGGGTAGCTTGTTGAACTCCAAGTGAATGACCTGTGGTGCTCCTATGACGATGTGGGGGGACAAAAACATCCTCATGGGTCTCTAAGTGGATCAAGCAAGCCTTTATTGCACTCATAACAGATAAAATAATGATGCAAGCCCTCCATTTGCCTATGATGGTGAGACACAACCTCATCTAGGCCCTGGATCAACTTCCAAGTGTGTGGTGTAAACGTGTAGCCAATTGGGAAAGGTGGTCCAGGTGCATCATCATCATCAAATAGGTGGAATATGAGGGATAAATAGATGGTACTAAAGTATCACATGGCATGGATATCTTCTATCTGCTATAGTGTAGGCCCATGGCTCTCAACACACACCCTACAAATGTCAATACGATCTTATGGA
>APFE031045133.1:0-22407 GCA_000404065.3 Pinus taeda
GCAAGCTCTTCCTCAAATCAAGGATCATGGGGCTCAATAATAATAATAAAATAAAACAATACCACAGGCCAAAACCATGATAACACAATACCGTCGGCTAAATACCGAGGGTTAAACATAAGGAACCCCACGTGAGCACGCTTTACTGCCTTGAAGTGTGTGCACTGGGGTTACGCACCTCATGAATGGGTAAACTACGTGTCTGGACGCGGTCCCTGCACAGCGTACCTACGGGTACGCATCTTCTGAACTGTTCTCCTGCGTACTTCTTAATTTTCATCATATTGAGAGCCTTGCCATGGGTGTTTCCATCAAGTACAACATCTGTAACATATAACCATACTAGAAACATAATGCCAACAAGCTTCTACTCCAAGTACATCTTATGTTGCTCAGAAGATCGTTGATATAGCATGGACAACGGATCCCACATCTCCTTAGCAGTCCCTCTGCTAGTTATGTGATAGAAAACATAATCTTTCACTCCATCAAGGATCATTCACTTTGCCTTATCCATTTTTTCCTTGTAATTTTTTAGTGGATCTGCATCTACAGGCACAACCACCATGTTATCGACATATGTCTTCAGGGCATGATCATCTAGAAGGAATGGCATCCTTACCTTCTAGATGACAGTTGGGTGCTTTGTCCAACCTATCTTGATCCCTCAATCTAGTGGTTGTCATCTCTGCCACAAATGTTGAAAATATCTTCTATGATTCTTACTACTACTACTCAACCAATAAGAAAATTAAGTTTTTAGCGGGAAGTCTTACTGAGGAATAAATTCCCTCAACCATGTTTCTTCCTTCTCTTCTAACATATTTCTACGCAGCAAAAGAGCTTGTAGAAAAGATTGTGTCCCACCAGCTTCTCCTCATGCTAAGGCTTCAACGCTGCTCCCTCTACCCTAATGAACTTTCAAACTAGGAGCCCTTCCTCTCTGTCGACTCAGTCAGAGAGAGACTGCCTTGAAAATCAGCCCTTCGGCTAGGACTGCACAAACTCTTTGGGGTTTCGAACTGCTGCCCCCTACAACTTTTTTGATCTCTCTCTTCTACTCAGTGCTAGGTTATATGGCACTGCTATTTTTGCTTCACCTGCAATCCTCTGATGGCAAGGGAAAAATCGAGAATCCAACCTAAATCAACTACTATAACAACTGATTAAACTTCTCCTATTTGTTAATTACTGAAACAAATTATTGATTGCTTTCTATAGAAAATATCATAGTTAATACACTTCCACCTTCACTTAATTAATTAATTTTCCCGAACAAGAACAAAACAATAGAGAAAAATCCACACAATTGACATGGTACTTTTTGGACAAATGTCGCCAAAAAAACCCAATGCGGGAAAATCGGTGGAACAACTTTGAGGGATTTACATTATTAAGCAGTATTTTTTGAATACATATTTGGATGCCCTTCCAACAATCCAGTTATAGAGAAAATAAATTGGCAAAAAAACTTAATGAGATTACCTCACTCTACCTGGAAATTCCCGACTATTCCTGTAGCTAAACCAACTTTACCTAGTTATATCTACGCTGGCCCTGCATAAGCTCAACAGGAAATGTCTTGCCTTCTGGAGAAATTTCCAGCCCTCCCAGCTCAGGAATGTTAGTTCCTCTACAAAACTCAGATTTCTACTCTAGATGATTGCGTTGTTGCTGCGTGAGCCCTTTTGGCTCAATGTCAAGCTCTACGTGGGCCCTTCTGGCCCAGATTCAACCCTTCTACAGTCTATCTTCCTCTCTTTGTTTCATATCTGTGTGCTGGAGAAGATACTCCAACACAACTATCCCTACCCCTCACTACAACAACTCACTATCAAAATTCTCCCAGAAGATCCTCTCCTCTACATCTGAAAAGTGATTCTCTAAACTCTTTGTGTGTCTTTCCAGGTGACCCTCAAGCCTCCTTAAATAATCTCCTCATTGATATTCAACAGACCAAATTATAGGCTAATCAATGGCTAAGATCATTTCTTCTTGATCCTCGTCTTCTTGTAGAAGTTACACACACAGTTAGATTAATACCGATTAATTATTTTATTTTCCTAACTTTATACTTAGAGTCCCTTTAAAAATAATTAATTATTTTAATAAAACCATTTTTGGGTGGAATATCCAAAAGCTCTTTTAGGGCTCTTTGGAATGCATGTGCCCAAGCCTCCCTGCAAAATTTGGGACTTAGAGGACATTCAATGCTACTAGAAATCAACACACCTCACATTACATAAATTTTCAATAAGATCATACAATAGGGGTTCCCCACAGATTGGACAACTAGTCTGGAAATACCACTTTTCAAGAGTGGTGACGTCAATAATCCCTCCAATTATAGGACCATAATGATAAACCCCTTGTTTGCAAAGTTATTTGGAAGCATGCTAGAAAAGAAAAAATCAAAAAGTGGGCAAAAGAAAGAGATAAGCGTGCTAAAGGTAAAATAGGTTCTAGACCTAAACATTTCATAGTTCATCATTGTATAACTTTAACACACATCATTGAAAAAATTTAGGAGAAAAATGAAGAAGTTTTTTGTTGCTTTGTTGATTTCAGAAAAGCATTTGACCCAGTTTCTAGGGATAATATTTGGCACATAGTGGAGGAACTTGGGTTCCTAAACATTTGAGAGCAGGTGTGCATAGGCTACATGAAAAGGTGAAAATCAAAATTAGAACTTCAGCAGGCATTTATGAAAGTCTTAGAAGCAATATCGGGGTCAGGCAAGGTTGCACATTGTCTCCTACCCTTTTTGGTTTATATATCGACAAGCTTGAGGAGTGGTTAAAGTCACAAGAGGGTGATGTTATCCATTTGGGCAAGTTTGTTATAAGGATTCTTCTGTATACAGATGACCTTATTCTGATTTCTAAATATGCTCTTGGTTTGCAAGAGAACTTACTATCCCTTGAGCATTTTTGTAGAAGGGAAAGGATGAAAGTTAATATTAGCAAAACGAAAGTTGTGGTTTTCTCTAAAAACTAAAACATAAACAACATAAGTTCTACTTTTAAGGAAACATTTTGGAAGAAATTTCAAATTACAAATACCTCATAATTAACTTTGACAAAAATCTATGTTGGGATGGTTGTAGAAAGAAAATAACTTTGGGAGGTTGGAAAGCATTTTATGTTTTTCAAAATAGGTGTAAAAAGGCAGAGTTAAGAGACTAGAAAACCACTCAAACTATTTTTGGGCTTCTAGTGATTCCGGTGATTCTCTATGTTTGTGAACTGTGGGCCAGTAGTACATCTGACATATAGTGGAAACAAATTGAGAAAATTCAGAAGCGTTTGATTACAAACAAATTCAAAACTAAAAGTGTAGTTCCTTATGCTATCTTGTTAAGTGAAACATGGGTTGTTCCTATTGAAGCAATTGCTATGCTACAAGTCATACGGTATTTAAAAAAAACTGAGCAAATGGAAGAGAGAAGATGGCCTAAGGTCGTCTTTAATCACATATTGTTCAAAAGAAAGAATACTTGGATGCAAAAAAGTAAAAAATGGTTTAGTAAATGAGATATTTGTTTAAACACGTGTCTCGTAAACAATAAAGAGATAATTTTTTTTGTTATGGATAAGTTCCACATGCATACTTGGAGTAAGGAGCTAGGAAGAAAGAAAAAGCACTATATAGAAGTGTTTAATCCCACTCATAACCATCAACAAAAAGCATACATAGAGGCCAATATTTCTTGGAGAGCCAAAATTCTTATTGCTCGTTTAAGAGCTAATTCTCATCAACTCCATTATGAAACAAGGAATTGGAAAAGGAAAAAAGAAGTGTGGGAGGAAAGAGTATGTATTTTTTGTTCTTCCAAAAAAGTGGAAACAAAAAAAAAACTTCATTTTAGAATGTGAGGCCTTCAAAAACAACATGGAAAGTTATGAAAATATTTTGTTAGTTAGCTCTTGCATAAATCTATTTAGCGAAGTGTTTTTCTGAGAAGTTGGGAGTGTTTATTGTGAGGCTTCATAGGAAAAGGGTCTAATACATCAACCATATGAAGAAGCAATTTATCGCATAGGCTATTTTTAGCCTCGTGGACATTAAAATAATTTTCTTTCTCCTCCTCCTCACTGCCTTCCACACCTTCTTCTTCACCACACTACGATGTCTTCATCAATTGTCATGGATCTGATGTCCATTCTTTTGCCAACCATCTTTACAAAAAACTCATATCCACAAGATTGCTAGTCTTTCTTGAGAACACAAAATTGTAGGTTGGACAGTACATGACTTACCAAATCGAAGCCGGAATTAAAGTAGTCTCTCTCAATGTTACTGTTTTCTCTCCAGCCTATGTAGAATCGCAATGGTTCCTTAAAGAACTAGTCCTCATTGTGGACTCGAGAGCGCCTATTCTTCTGGTCTTTTACAATGTTAATCTTTCTGATCTCTGCAATGGAGCATACACTGAAGCCCTAAGCAGCCATGAAGAAATAAAGCACACAGCCCTCAAATACATCAAAAAAATAAGCCATGGTATGATTCCCAAAGAATTGAAAATTGGAGAAGAGCTCTCTCTGTTGTTGCCGATATACCGAGCTTTGATCTGGTTGATGTATTTAACGGGTGACAATCCATAGCTATTGAATATGTGTTATAAGTTTTTAATTTATTGGATTTGATTGATTTAGGTAGATATGACAACTCAGATAAGATTTTCGCTCTATTTCTCTTACTCTTTGAACAAATATTCAGGGACGAACAATAACTCATAGATATAGTGGTGCAAAGCATGTTTTGAGTTGTTCCGAAACCACTGCTTCATGTGGCAAGATACCCAACTAGGTTGGATGGGAAATTTAAATACTTTAAAGAATGATGATATGGCAGAAACCGAGGAAAGGTTGCACGAAGGCCAAGGTTGTGGGGATTTTGGGTTTAGGTAGAGTGGGAAAAATGACTGTAACCAAATATTTCTTCAACAGTAAGAGATCAAATTATAGAAGATTGTCCTTTTATTTGATGTAAGGGAAAATGAAGCTAGGAAAAATCTAACCTCTTTGTAGAGTGACCTCATTAAGGACATGGAAGGTGAGATGTAAAAATTTATATTTGTGGTGAAGCTATAGTGAAACTTTTCATGTATTTCTCATGTCATCACACTCTCGTAATATTAGATGGTCTAGATCACGTTGATCAAGTGAAAACCTTCTTTCCAATTAATATCAATGCCCCAAATAAGAAATTGATTGATTTCAAAACGGTTTATGTCCAATCAGGTGTAAGGAGAAGCCAGACTCACTGAAACCAAGAACATCCATCAAATGATCCAACGCCGTCAAGAGAAAGGGCTCTATGAAGATGTATCCCCTCAAATTGTTCCAATTCTCCAAGAAACCATCTAAAAATCTCCATCAGTGTGATAAAAATCAGTGTGAAAATCCATACAATATGACGTGTAACACACATAATCTCCAGCCTATAGCCTTGTCCTTGAGAAACAAGCTACTCAAGATAACAAACTTCAAAAAAGATGTAGAACACCTCCATTAGCTTAACTTAACAATGACTTCCAACCAACATCAAGCTACAACATGACAAGAAGAAAAAAGAACATGGTGATTCAGAATTGAGGCCATGCCCATTAAATAAGACCATGGTTAATCACCATCTGTAGTTAGGTTTCTTCACTTTAATATTGTATAATACCTCTTCCATAACTTTTCTAAGGAAATTCTAGCCAACTAAATTCACTAAAAATAAGCATCCTTTCTGAATTTACTCAAAAAATGAATCTGAGATGGTTATGGCTACTTCCATGGACCTACAGTTTAGATCAATCTCCAATTTGTGTACTCGGAATAATTCCAAAATTCTACTAATATTGACAACATTCAAAACCAAGTACATGTGTTAATCATAGGATATTTTTACTAACAACAATGCAACTGCAAATAGATGCTTCAATGGAAAATGAACCTCCCAAACAGTAGGAACTTATAGATCTCATAAATAACATGCTTGAGAATTTTGTCCAATGAATTTGGACTTACTGTGGCTTCTAGACCGCAAGGAAAATTCCAACTCCAAAAATATTGTCAACTCATTGTATTAGAAAAGTATTAATAGCTTTACATTGCACAAGCAAAATCTGTCATGCATAGCTTCTCTTGAAATCTTCTACATAATCTTAAATAACTATGCCCAAAATACCATCTAGGTCAATGTCATCTGATCACATGATGTTTCACCAATTCGAATACCACTCAAAAACACTGCATTATGCAAATTGTTGGCAAAACTATACTCAATGTTACCCCTATTCGAAATATTTTTAAATTTGTGGCTGATATGAAGAAATGAGTCAGGTAGAAATTCGATCTGTCTTATGGAAATGTCACTAACTAGCCATATCTGTTTTTTCTGTGTATGCACCCTAGATACACCGAACAAAAACTAATACACATCAAATATTTTACTAATCCTCTCCTCTTTTTCCTTTCTCCATTTTTCTCTATGAAACACATGGTTGTCACAAAAGGCAAGTAATGTTGAAGAATCTAGGACAATTATGATAATAATATTCTTCTCAAGATGATAACTACTTGTGAGGTAATTTTTACCTTTTCTTATTAGCACAATTTTCTCTTTTTATTATTAGATTGTGTTTACTTACTTCATCAAATAGTTACCAAAACAAAAGAGAAAAGAACACAAGATGTTGGCTCTCTGCCAGGGCTAAAACCTCTCACTCTTTGAGAGAAAAATCCGCACAAATTCTTCTTACAGAAATTCCAATTGATGAATACCAAGACCATGACCCTTAACCTATCTAGCCACTCCAAAACCAAGACACCAATCCTCTTCTTCATCATTACTGAGATCATCATCACTACTACTAAAGTGATCACTGATGTATCACCAAGGCCTTCACTACTGCACCACCGAGACCTTTATTACAATTGCACCCTTAATGCACCTTCAACAAGATCTTCATCACCATTGTGTGTGTGTATATATATATATATATCTAGATTGTTAAATTTAGTTATGTTCTATGCTTAGAGAAATTTATTTCAATTTTCACAGTTAGCTCAATGCATTTTCTTGATTAGCAATCACATCAGCATTAAAGTAAATTGTAGATAGAACATAAACATAGATCGTAGAAAACAATCCAAGACAAGAGGACACAAGATGTGGCGCTGGCTAGGGACAAACCACAATGTTGGGAAACCCTTGATCAATTCTTCTTCTATGTTCTTCAATAATTCAACAGAGAGAGAGAGATAGTATAGTCACAACAGAAGTCAACACTTTGACTTATCTTAAATAAGAGCATAGATCATCTCTAGGTAGATGATAGATGAGGTATATGAACACAGTTGAAGACATGCTGCTTGAACTGATTCTCCCAGGTGACTCCATTACCTATCATAGTGTTGCACCTCATCATCATGTTGTGCCTCACTGCGCTGCACCATGATGCACCCATCATCACTATGTTGTACCTCATTATCATAATGTTGAACCTTATGTTGCACCCTCATGTACTACAACATCTTGTTGCACTGACCAATGCTAGCTCATCCTATACCTCACTATTCCCATCATGCTGCATCTCATTGTTGCACCATGATTGCTTGTTGTCCTATGTTCCATGCTGCACCAAGCATCATAGCCTTGTTGTCCCATTTTCTTGCTTCACCAAGCATCATAGCCTTGCTGTCCTATTTGTTCTTGCTACCACATCCTTGTTGTACCACTTACCATGCTGATGTCCCTTGCAAAACCATGTTGTTGTCCCACTATTTACCATTGGTATTGTTGTCACAATGTTAGCATGCCTTTGTTGGTTACCAGCACTGCTCCAATTTTTTTTTTTTACATTGTTGTTCATGACTATTCTGGTTAGGGCACTAAGGCAGCCCTAAACTCTTTTCACATTCCTTGAACATCTCTTTGGAAAAATTTGGCACACCGTTAAGAGACACCTTCTTTGCTACGTTGCTACCTAGGGTCAATATTAGTGCTTAATTTTCCCCTATGCATGCCTTGTTGTGGTGTTAAGGCCTGCGGCCTAGAATACATCAGTCATGTAGCCTTACGTCCCTCCAAATACTGCCCAAACAAACAACGTTTAGCCCTTGAGGGCTTGGCCTAGCACACCGCATACTCTGCCTCCATTACAACAACTCGGGCCCTTTAAATAGTCTTCCTTTTCCATTTTGTTCATGCCTCCTTGTGCTACGGCTAAGGCATGCTATAACCTTCCTTGATTGTGGCTAGGTAAAGCTAGTGAAGGCCTCCTCTATGGTGTTATTTCTCCATCCTATGACTGCATCTAGGCCCTTTATGTAGCGTATAGAAGTAGGGTCTCTTCTCTTGAATTTTTGGTAGATCATCCTCCTTAAGACTACGTTAGGGAATCCTTCTTAGGACTACGTTAAGGCTTGTAGAGGGAAGCATGTAGGCCTCCTTCCCTCCTGCATCTTAGGGCTACTTTCTCCTAGATTTCTCTCACACTAAAACCCATAACAAGTGGAGAAAAATTAAGAGTGAAGCATGTGTGAAATTACTCTCAAGTCTTCTCCTTTTATACTAAAATGTGGAGCACATGTGGCTATTATTTAGTTGTCGTCTAACCTTGAAGAATTGTCTTAGAACATAAATAAATTCATAAATCCATGAATAATTATCAGAATCAAATGAACTTTAGCTCAAGCCTACACCTTTCAATGAGAGGGATCCAAGAAAAATATTATCTCCCAAAAATAAGATAACCCACATGGAGTTTGGCCCTATTTTCCAATTTTAACAGATATATATATATAGATGTATAAATATATATATATGATGTATATATATATATATATAATATATATATATATAAATATATATATATAGATGAGAGTTGCATGGAGGTGTT
Source organism: Pinus taeda (assembly GCA_000404065.3). Classification (NCBI taxonomy): domain Eukaryota; kingdom Viridiplantae; phylum Streptophyta; class Pinopsida; order Pinales; family Pinaceae; genus Pinus; species Pinus taeda. Next base: position 8,894 of record APFE031045133.1, read on the forward strand.
CATCATGATCTTGACCTTGTAACTTATGTATTCATCAAGGTCATGACTGAGATCATGATTACAACTATGTTGAGGTCATGACTGTGTCTAAGATGTATGCCACACCGAAATCCCCCTCATCACAATTATACCAAGACTGTGACTATGTCTAGAGTTAATACCAAGAGGGTATCACTGTGAGATCACCTAGATCCTCCAAATCACACATATGCCGAGATTGTGACTGTGTTTAGTATGCCTAGACCGAGAAATTTAAGACTACAGGGAGGTCGAGACTTATCTCTGTACCCATCTAAAAACCACAGAGATGCTTGTCCGAAAATTTGTCTTTCTGTGGTGACCCTAGCCACATATATATATTGGTTTCCCATCATAAATAAGCCGACTTGTCATGTTGAACTAGTGTGTCTACATATGTGAGCCAACTTGAATTTATTTCTTATTGTTTTGAGGCCAAATTCTTCAAGAGGGATTGTGCTTGTCTTTGGAGGGCTTCTAGACAATTCTATATACTTGTATACATTAAACATATGCTCAAGAAGGGCTCTTCATATGATATTTACTCTTTGACTCAATAATAAATGCTAAGGATCTCAATGGGAGCCACTAACAAATAAACCACTTGCTCATGAAACCCATGTAGAAAGGCATATAAAAAATAATTTCATTTATTTTTATTTCATTCTTTGCAAAGATCATGTCATTATGAAGACTGAACCTAGTTCTACTTTCTTCTACAGTCCCTCTTAACTAGGGAGGTATTCATAACGGTACTTGGTCATTCTCAATACGAAGCATTTCTCATAAGAAGAATCAGATTTGTAACCCATCTATATAGCATCATAGTAACCAACATTTTTTCCACAACAAGGCCTTGACTGACAACTCTATTTCTCATTAGATTAGAGCATAATGTTTTCAAGATCAATGACTATAGACACCTTCATCATTATCTCTCAAGGTTCATACCCACCCGACAGTTCACTAAGTATGACCTTCTAGCACTATTTTTATCTTGGGTTCCCAACCCCTAAAGAATATCGATATCCTTTCCTACTGTTATCTTGGATGCCCTACACATCCTCAAAGAGCATCAGATGCCAGATGATTACCCAACCCTCCATCCTTTCTTTCCATGTGAAGACAAGAATGTTGTTTATCTTTCCCTATTAACTAGGGAAAATATGCCCACTCTTGTAAAGGAATGTACCCAAGTTCCCTTTGAGTAGGAACTTCGCCAAGCTCCCTCCCAATTAGGGACTTGTCGGAGCTCTCTCTTAACTAGGAACTCTCCTTTTCATCAACAACTTCTTCTTTGTGGGTCCTTTAGGCGCTTGATCAATTTATTTCCTTGAGGAATTTCAGTCGAGCTTCTTTCTTGTAGGGCATTAGACATCCATCGCTTTCTTTATTGGTTCGTCATGTCATTCCTTTCTTCATGTAAAGTGATCTTCTTGGTACATATCTGGAACCTTCTTTATCTGGCTACTTCATTCTCATCATGCTTCTTTCAGGAATTTTCATCCAACACTTGAATGCTAGTTTTACTTGGGCTTACAACTCTTATTCTGGTAGCCCTGCCTAAACTCATCTAAATGTTATTCAAGAAATCAAAAAATAAAATCAAATCATACCTTATGAGATGGCTCTTCATCATGACATCTTTTTGTAGGTATCCTACATATATGTTGACACATATCCCAAATATATCCCTTGTCAAGGGTCTCCATCATTTTCAGACTTCCATCAAAGTCTTCATATCTTTCCGAGAATTTTTCCTAGTCAAATATTCTTGGTCTTTTGGATGATGATCTCCTTTATCATGTTTTCATATCTCATGATCTCTTACCTCCTCACACATTCTGTTCCCATGATATTTCAATTAGAGTTCCTTAATTTTAGTCAAACACCTCATACTTCATTTGAGGACACTATGTTGATTTCATCTAGTGCGACTTATGCCTTCTTGTGTCCTTTCAGAGGAAGAGATATTTTTCTCTTGATCATGCTTCTCAAGGGAGAAGTAATGATCCATGTTACTTGCAACCATATGACACGACTTTATAATATTAAATACAACCACACATACCTTATTTTACCTTAAGGTCATCTAGGCTTCTTCTAGCAACTTCCTTGATTGAAAATATCTCCAGTCTCTTGATATGATTCATTTCTCATGTCATCATACCATCATCCCCTAAATTCGAGAAGTTTGAGTTTTTGATGAAACACTTTCTTCCTCTCTATATTAGTGAAACATTCAACGAGGATTCCATTAGAGAATCTTGATGATATTGCATATCCCCATCTGGTAGATGTTTCCTTTTTGACTTGATGTATGATGATCCTTGTCCTAGATGACTCCATCCTTTCCTTCAATGTCTACTGAGGTTCCCAAGAGCTATATCCTTCATGTTTGACTGCCATGGATTTTGTCCTTCATGATTCCCATGGTGATGTCAAGAGCTTTTTTTCCTAATTATTCCATGATTCCATGATGCATCTTATTATAATGTTCATATCCATAATAAATGATTTAGGAGCTTATGGTAGGGCCCTTTTGTTAGGGATACCATCTCAATCATAGTAGAGATGTGCTACTCCCTCCTTCCTTGGTCATTTTCTTCATCTTCCTCCATCTTTCGGGTGATATGAGCTCACTTTTCATAATATTTCTACAACACTGTTTTGTTTTGTTTGAGGACCAAACCTCCCTTTCCTTTCTGCAAATGTTTGGGTCCTTTAACCTTCAACACTTTTTACCTCAACTTGTCTTTTTCTATCTAGCATAGAAACCACAAGTTGTCGATTGAGGCAACCTTCTTGTTCATGGACATTTGTTATTTTTCTCATCAATTAGAACAATCATGATTATCTTCTTATTATCTCTCCCAGATCTCCCAATTGAGATCTCATGAAGACATTCCTTCATTCTTTGATACCTTCAATTTTGTGTTGAATAGGTCTAAGTGATATGACCTTCTTTACTGCATTTTAAGAGAACATATCTTCTAGCATTTCATATATCTCCTTTTATGTCTCCTCTCCTACTACATAGGGATGAGAGGACCTTTTATTGATTTCATAAGAATACTATGAGTCCCTTGATCCTTTTACATGCATTCAAATAATGCTTTACCTTCAAAGACTTTTCTATAGACATCAATGACTTCTCTTCCAGGGGCTATATCTATCCTTATTTCTTATGCAAGGAATTTCGATGACCCAACCAATTTATAGACTTCCTTGCACAATTAAGTATTTTAACGAAAGTTGATTATAAAATGAGAAACGCTTACTTGGAAGGAGAAGATAGAATCTTCACCTTCCTCACGTTGAGGATGCACTGATGCTTCCTCCAGGTGATCTTAGAGTTATTGAGGACACTGTGGTATGATAGAGATTTTAATGACACCAATTTGGCACTGTTTTTATTTCAATATTGAATAGATGGACTGGATTAGCACCAAGACTGTGAAAGTTACCGAAAAACTTCCTTCTCTTCTTTTGACTGAGATTACGTAATCATAGTGTGGCACCGAGATGTCAATAACATAGCACCATGAATGTGGGTAGTATGAGACTATGAAATTATATTTAGATAAGGATCCAAATCAGTCTTACTGTAGGACTAAATTTTCTTGTTGTTGTAGATTGATCCTTCAATATTTGATGTAGTTTTTGAAAAACAAAGCTCTTCAACTTTCTTTGATGCCCTTCTTCAAAACTTTATCCTCGAATGTCTCTTCTATGCCCTTACTTTCACTTTAGCACCTTACCTCTGATACCTCGTTGAAGAATCTACGGTGATGTAGGTAATAATATTCTTCTCATGATGATAACTACTTGTGGGGTATTTTTTACTTTTTCTTATTAGCATAATATTCTCTTCTTACTATTAGAGTGTGTTTACTTACTTCATCAAATACTTACCAAAACAAAAGAGACAAGAACAAAAAATGTTGGTTGTCTACTAGGGCTAAAACCTCTCACTCTTTGAGAGGAAAACCCGAACAAATTCATCTCATATAAATTCCAATTGATGAATACCAAGACCATGAACCTTGACCTATTTAGCCATTCCAAGACCAACACACTAATCTTCTTATTTTCCATTGTTGAGATCATCATCACTACTGTATCACCGAGGCCTTCACTACTACACCATTGCTACACCTTCACCGACATATTCATCACAACAATGAGATCTCCATATATATATATATATATATATATATATATATATATATATATATATATATATATATATATATATATATATGAGAGTTGTACCGAGGTTTTCGTCATCATCTTGACCTTGTAACTTATATCTTCATCAAGATCACGACTGAGATCATGGTTACAACTATGTTGAGGTCATGACTATGTCTAGGATGTATGCCATAGCGAGATCATCCTCATCAAAATTATACCAAGACTGTGACTGTGTCTAGAGTGTATACTGAGAGGGTATCACTATGAGATCACCTAGATCCTCCACATCACACATACGCTGAGACTATGACTGTGTTTAGCATGCCGAAAACAAAGATCTTCAAGACTGCAGGGAGGCTGAGACTTTATCTCTATAACCATCCTAAAACCACAGAGATGCTTGTCCGAAAATCTATCCTTCTATGGTGACCCTAGCCACATATATATAGTGGCTGCCCATCATAAATTAGCTGACTTGTCATGTTGAAGAGGTGTGTCTCCATATGTGAGCCGACTTGAATTTCTTTCTTATTGTTTGGAGGCAGACTTATTTAAGAGGGATTCTTCTTGTCTTTGGAGGGCTTCTAGACAATTCTATAGACTTGTATACATTAAACATAGACTCAAGAAGAGCTCTTCATATGAAATTGACTCTTTGAATCAATAATAAATCCTAAGGCTCTCAATGGGAGCCACTAAAAAATAAACCTCTTGCTCATGAATCCCATGCAACAAGGCATATAAAAAATAATTTCATTTCTTTTTATTTCATTATTTACACAGATCATGTCATTATGAAGACCAAAGCTAGTTATACTTTCTTCAACAAGTAATTTCTTATGCTTGCAGTCATGCTATTTTGGATGAAATAATATTTCAATTAGAGTTACAATAATTAGTGCAAGAATAAAGTCCATTTGAGAAAAAAAGGAAACAATTTTCATCTCTCACAACAATTCCCTTCCTGATGGTCATTGAAATGAGCTTTATGGCATTGTGGCAATGCCCAAAAATGCAAAGGTTGTTGGTAATATGGTATCACCACAGTTGATTCTCCAACACCATCTTCCTCTGCACAGAAGCGTTCTAATACAATGTCTTCAAGGTGTCCCACATTCCCTTGTCGTTTCCTTCTTGAAAATATGCTGGACGACATGATCCTTGAGCCAATCAAGGATTATGCATTTTTCCTTAGCCATCACATCCTCATACCTTTCATTTTCAGTTGGGTCAACTGGGATAGTCACAGTTCTCAAGGTGAATTCCTTGATGTGATGTCTATCTAGAACGTTCAATATCCTAGCCTTCCAGCTGACAAAGATGGACGCCCCTTCTAGCTTGTCCTAATCCCTCAATCCATTCATGGCCATCTCTCTGCTCTTATTTTCGACTCATCTAAGTCTCTACTTCCCTCTTGGAATTTATCTCTTCAAATTTCCCTCCTAAAATTTCTCTACTAGACTCCATTCGAGTCTCAATTTCCCTCCTAGAAATCCTCCTGTCAACTATCGAATCACACCTCTTCGATATCCTATGCACCTGCAACACTGATCTAGATTTCTTCGCTAGAAATCCACCTAGGTAGCAACTCCCTCTACCTTGGTTGTAGTGTACCTAGGGGGGTAATAGGGGATACAAATGGAGGTACCCAAGGGAATAACGTAATAATGGGATGGGCAATAGTAATAAATAAGGTGGTTAACTCGTATCATGTAAGGGACCACAAGTAGTTAGCAATAATGTAATAAGCTCATGGTATTAGATAGATGGTATTGAGGGAACCATGGTAATGACCCATGGTATTGTATGTATGAGGCCTATATAGAGGCTAGAGACTCCACATTGAGAGATGTCAAGGATTATTGTTTGAACAGGCATATGGCTTATGGAGTGTTCTCCTTCCTTAAGGAGTGAATGTATGGTGTTGCCCTACCATAAGGGTTTGATTAATAAAGAAGCATTTCTATTCTATATTCATATATTGTTATTTATTGTGTTATTTCTATCATCATATATTTTTGGGTTAGATCTATAACAAGTGGTATCAGAGCACTTTCTTGGGCAAAAGTGGAGAATTTGTTTTTTTAATTTTTTGCAGGAACTTTCTGGGCCGGAAAGTTTATAGATCAGATCTATAAATTTTGGGGAAAAATCTGAAAAATCTAATTGTAGATCTGGATTCTTTGTGAAAATATACCCAAGTTCAAAAAAAAAAAAAATTGGCCAAATCAGAGTCTGGATGAAAGAGATATCATTGATCTAAAAATCAGTGGTGTTGCAGACATTTTTTCAGGGCAACGCGTTTGCGGCGTAGATCTGTATGTCCTGGTGCAAATCTAGATTATTTGTGAAAAAATACCCCATTTCAAAAAATAATCAGTCGAATCAGAGTCTGGATGAGGGAGATATTGCTAATTTAAAATTAGCTATTTTTCAGCCAATTTTTGTGACAGCGGGACAATTGTAGCGTGAATAGGAAATTCCAGTGCCTAGATCAGGATTGCTACCACATGAAAAGATGAAAAATGGTTTTCCATTTCCGAAAATAGATCATAAAAGGGATTCTGAGCAATATTGACAGAATTGTGGCCATTTCAAATTTTCGCCAAGTAAGTGAATTTTTTTTCAAAACCCTCTTCAGGGTGGTTCTATGTTTTACAGGAAAAGATAATGGTCCTACTATTGAAGAATACATAAAACAAAAAAAGTCAGCATGGGCAAAAAATTGGAAGGATTTAGTATGGCTTGGTTTCAAAGATGAGGCTTACAGATGGTGGTTCTCATTTGACAACAAGCAGTTGACCAAACTTTCAGATGCAGAATTTGAAAGAATACTTTTAGACAAATGGTCTCGTGCTAGAAAAAAGGAGAATGAGACATGTAAGGGGTTATTTTATACTAATGTCTCCTTATTGAAGGTTCATAGATTGATTCAGAAGGAGAAGATCGTTGCATCTATAAATCCTAGTTGCAAGCATAATTTTATCAATGTTAATTTGGCAAAAAAATTGCAAGTTCTAGCAAAACACATTGAAAACGCACAGGTTGATGATGAGGTTGTTCAAGTTTATAAGGATTTGAAGGTTTCTATGGATAAGTATGTGTTGCATGGTGATTTTTATACTTCAGATATGGATATCATGGATGTTGTTTTGGGATATCCTTTGATGGAATCCATGGGTACTATCAATATTAATGTGCAAAAGAAATTCCTGAAGCTCCAGTATAAAAAGAAGAAAATTACATTACAGGATATTTTGATCAATAAACAGGTAGAGTCCACAGAGGTTGAGGCAGAAGATGTTCCGAGGACTAACACATCAGATGATGAGCCATTGATGGTCGACAAGCACACACAAACATCAAACTAGATACCAGAAAAACAGGTAGAGGCGAAAGTAGAAAATGTTGCATTAGAGGGGGACTCAGTGGTTGAAGTAATATTGAAAACTAAGAAACAACTACAAGCACAAAAACAAGTATAAGATACCCATCAGGCTCTATTAGGTGGTAAATTAAAGAAAGATACATCGTCGATTAACACTTGAGCATATCGCCACCCACATCACCCCACAAGAAAACAATGAACAAGATGGCAACGAATTAGCCATAAGGACAATAGCCCCCACATGACAGATAATGAGGAGCGAAGATCCACCTACTACACATCAGCATAGAAGATCTTCCACAGTTAGCTTCCATCTCAAGCGAGTGAGGCACCAGCAAGATCGAGAGTTCACCTTTCTCTTGGATGGCTAGATGCACTTGCATGGTACTAGTGGACTACTCTTTTGAGTAGATCTTATTATTTGTGTTCTTCCCATTGTTACACAAAAATATCGTCACCTTTATTATTTGCAGTCGGTATGGGTCTATCACCACCTATACCACCTTCCTAAGCAAGTCTCAAACATCAGCTCTTCAAAATAAGCTTTAGAAATGAGAGAAAGACATCAAAAAAGCAATGTAACTCTGGTTCCGCACTTTCTCTCACTTTTGCCTGCGGGCCCGCACCTTTTGTTCAAGATATCTGTGTATTTATACGCTCTGTATGTAAAGGGGAGGGTGTGTGCCCCTGTGAAAGTCAGAAGGCGCAATTTTTATCTTAAAAAACTCATCTTGGGTTAATTCTAGAGTTTTCTAGAAGCATTTGTTATGTGGATTGTTCGCTCCAAGTGGTTCATGCATCCCATCATAGGAGGAACTAATCCCTTGTTGAGAGGAGCTATCCCTTTGAAGGAGGACTCTATCCCTTTGAAGGAGGAACTGGTAACTGATCTCCATTGCACTATAAATTGAGGCATTGGATCAGTGGCCAGGGAGGTTAGAAGCTGAACTTTTGAGGGTAAATGCTAGTGAAATCAAGACTTCCTATTTGAGCTTAAGAGGAGAGATCACATACCTTTTTGGCTTCATTGGGGAGTGAGTGAAGCTTGTCAAAGTAGAGGAGACTTCTTGTTGGACCCTGGGAGGAGCTTGTACAACGTCAAGGCAAAGGTTGTAAAGTTCCTCTCCTTTTGAATTAATACAATCAAGCTCATTTTTCTCAACAAGTATCTCATGTTATTTGTTTCATGGACTCCTTGACTTTCATGTTAAATATGTTTTATAATATTGGTTATTCAGGTGCTATTTAATCGTTTGCCTTGTTTGTTCTTGCAGGTTTGCGACAAAGGAACTTACTTGGATCAAAGGAGCGAAGGCATCTCCAAACTTGCATTGGACATGAGGTAGGCCTTAAACACATTTGTTTTCCATTATTTATAAAGTGCATTTAGAGAAAGATAGTGTCTGGTTGGTTTGTTTGTCATTAGGTCTTCATTAGATTCTAGGAAGGTTTGTCTTGTCCGCAAGATCGACTCATTCCATGTGACACTACTCCCTTAAACACTGGTAACTTTATCACGCTTGCCATACTGCTTTGCGTTGGTGGCGAAGGTGGTATGGGTGAAGATGGGGGTGAAGATGGTGAAACTGGTGGTGGTGTGGGTGGGGGTCGTATGTGCGGAATTCTCTGCCTTATCATATTGATGGCACTTCTTGGTGAGACCTTCGTGAGCTCTTCTTCATCCCCTCATGGAGGTGAAATCAAGGGGCTAGTTTCTAGTTCTATTCTACCTTCGTTTTTGTAGATTCTCCCACTCCGTGTAGCCCAAAACATTAATTTATTCACATAACCCTCTTTTTACACAATAGAATTTTAATCTAAGTGTTCAAAGATTTAACGTACTTACCTTGAGGTCCCTTGAGGAAGCATCATTCTTGTCACGCGGAATGAGTCGATCTTGTGGACAAGATAGTCCTTCCTAGAATCTAAAGAAGACCTAATGACAAGCAAACCAACCAGACACTATCTTTCTCTAAATGTGCTTTTATAAATAATGGCAAACAAGTGTGTTTAAGGCCTACCTCATGTCCAATGCAAGTTTGGGGATTCCTTCGCTCCTTTGATCCAAGTAAGTTCCTTTGTCACAAACCTGCAAACACAAGCAAGGCAAATGATTAAATAGCACCTGAATAATCAGTATTATAAAGCATATTTAACATGAAAGTGAAGGAATCCATGAAAAAAATAACATGAGATACTTGTTGAGAAAAATGAGCTTGATTGTATTAATTCAAAAGAAGAAGAACTTTACAACCTTTGCCTTGACGCTGTACAAGCTCAAGCCAGGGTCCAACAAGAAGTCTCCTATACTTTGACAAGCTTCACTCACTCCCCAATGAAGCCAAAAAGTTATGTGATCTATCCTCTTAAGCTCAAATAGGAAGTCTTGATTTCACTAGCATTTACCCTAAAAAATGTTCAGCTTCTAACCTCTCTAGCCACTAGCCCAATGCCTCAATTTATGGTGCAATGGAGGGCAATTACTAGGTCCTCCTTCAAAGGGATAGAATCCTCCTTCAAAGGGATAGATCCTCCTAACAAGGGATTAGCTCCTTCTCTTTTGGGATGCATGAACCACTTTGGAGCAAACAATCCACGTCAAAATTCCTTCTAGAAATATCTAGAATTAAACCAAAGTGAGTTTTTTAAGATAAAAATTGCGCCTTTTGACTTTCACAGGGGTACACACCCTCCCCTTTACATACAGAGCATATAAGTACGCAGGTATCCTGAACAAAAGGTGCGGGCCCGCAGGCAAAAGTGAGAGAAAGTGTGGAAGCAGAGTTACATTGCTTTTTTGATGTCTTTCTCTCATTTCCAAAGCTTGTTTTGAAGAGCTGAGGTCTGAGACTTGCTTAGGAGGCTAGTATAGGTGGTGATGGACCCATACCGACTGCAAATAATCAAGGTGACGATATTTTTGTGTAACAGATTTCCCCCTAAAGTGCGAAGTCTGTAGTAGATGAGGATTTTCATTTATCATTTAGGAAAAGTGAAGTACTTTATCATTTCGAGGAGCATATTGCGGAGAGCCCGGTTGGAACCTGTAAAAAAATTCAATGCAAAATATATATATGAGATCATATCATCATTGAGGTAGGCATTCCCATACTCATATAAAAACTGACTAAGAGACTGAAAACTAACTAGAAGACTAACTACTGCTCTGAAGGAATGATCTCGTAACACATCATAAGTACAAACACATGTGGACATAGTATGGACGCAACCATCTATTTATGAATAGTCCATAATATAATGAATACAAAATTCCTCGCAACCTGGATGGTGGAAACTAGATCCAGGGTCTTCATTTCTACGTCCCGAACAGTACGATTCTATCCATGCGATTGAATGTGTCGAAGTCGAACATGGTAGAAACCGCTTGATTACCAGTCAATGATGTAAACTGTTAACAAGCGTGAGAGAAACCACCAATAATGACAATGGCTCTCAAAGTACTCAGTACAATTCATGAGATGTGATAAGATGTGTTGATGTCGAACATGTCATGGAATCCCTTGATCGAAAGTCAATGATGTAAACTGTCGTAAAAGGCGAGAAACCTGCCATTGAGGCATGCAGATTTCAAGGTACTGACGATTCCTAGATCATCTTCCTAGATAATGAGTCGAAGTCGATAGAAAGCGATCCGTCGTAGGCAAGCCCACGACATGAAATCATAGATCAACTTGAAGAAATTTAGTTGTAAAGACTGACTCAGGGATGGTTAAGATGGATGACAGACATTTTGCAGATGAATGGCTTATTTGCACTGACCTCTTGAACACATAACGACACGACAGATGGTTTGTAATGATTGACCCAAAGTTAATACCCAGAAACCGGCTAAAGACTTTCAATATGGTTTGATCAAATGTTAGGTAAAGGATTTCCCAACCCAGGTGAATGAAAGTGTCGTGTTCAAGAGTGGTTATAAAGTATGAAAAAAAGACTCACTTTTCTCTCTTTTCCCCCACCATTTCTGGCAAGTACCTCTTTATTTTTTACAAGCTTGAGGAGGATAACATATGCTTGATTATAAGCTCACCCTTCGGGTGAGTCCAACTTAGTTTAAAATCGAACCCTAAGAAGGAGTGGTCCGTTCCTATTTGTAATTGAACAGGTCCTTTACTGTCGAAATTTAACGAGTCCAGTATAGGAGAAACTCGGCGTTTTTCATTTTTAGAGTCTCTGAAAAAACTTAAGAAGACTCCAGGGTTGACTTTTTCGTAAATTTGTGTCTCTCAAGCCCGAAAAAAGTATAAAATAATACTTGAGAGAACTGCTTGATCTTTTACGACCAAGAGGTACTTTTTGTCATTAGTGTCTTTGATCCAAAAAATTAAAAAAGCGATCAAGGACACATCATTTTATAACCAATATCGAATTTGAAACGACAAAAATCCGGCAATCTTTTTATATTTTTATGGTCGAAAAAGAGCTGTAAATGGACCGTCTTTTAATTCCGTTTTAACGAGCTTAAAAGAAAAACTCAGCAATCTTTTCATGTTTTAGGAGTTAGAAAAGAGCTTAAAGGTGACTCTAGCTGAAAATGATAGATTTCGCCTGAATAATTCGTTATCTTGCACAAAAAACACAAATATTACTCTTACATGTTTGAAAGGGACTAAAATGTCGCAAAAATACCTTTTCAAAGTGAAACATAAACAAATTTGCAATTTATTTACTCAAAAAACTTATAAAAAGGGCCTTTTACCATTCATTTTTACCATTTGTGATTTGGGTGAGAAAATAGTGCTTTTGCTCTGAAAACTTTCCATGAAGATTGCGGGAAATCCAACCGTCGGAATCGAACGTCGACTTCTCCAGGTAATCCACATCATCCTCCTCTTCATTTTTAACCATTTCATTTTTCATTTTAGTCCTTCATTTCATTTTTTGGGAGGGGTTTTAGGCATAAAACCCGCGCTCGGGGTACGCAGGCTCACCACTGCGAACCTGCGGACCCCGACTTTTTCTCCATTGGGAAAAAGCTCGGGGTCCGCACCTTTCATGTAGACAAAGTGCAGTCCCACACACTATGTCTAACATGTAGGGTGCGGGCCCCACCGCAAGGGTTTTTAACCCAAAATTCCTCAAAAATGGACCAATGAAAAGTTTTTCTAGCTTTCTAATTTATCTTTATGCTTGATGTAAGTAGTACATCATGCTAGATTGGCGTGAACGAGAGCACGAGGACGTGGATGCTGCCACATGGAATCATCAGCCTTCACTTGATGCTTTGAGGGTGTGTGGCTTGTACAAATACTGGGCCATTCCTGGAATGAGGGCTCAGGTGGATTTCTTACAGTGGATGGTTGACAGATGGAGCGTTCAGGACCAGTGTTTCTTTATTGGCGGCTACCAGCTCGAAATCGAGCTGGCAAATATATATTTCTTGATTGGTTTGCCTAAGAGAGGCGTTGACTTGACTCTGTTCGAGACTAGGGCAGGTGGCTAGTCTGCCGATAGCCTCCGGTTAGAGTACTGGAACCGCCAGACTAGAGACAAAGGGATAGACATAAAGACCATATCTCGTCCTGAGCTTATGGTGATTGCATTCACTGTTACTAGACTTTGCGGAGCTGCCGCAATACATGTTGCCACCGGATCCCAGATGCGTATGGCAGTTGATTGCTTCCAGGGCACCATATTCAACTGGTGCGATGCTGTGTTGGCCAATGTGAAGGGCCAATTGACCAGGGCCAAGAACGGACGACTTAAGACTTTTGGTTATGGGGCTTTAGTCATGAGTTTTGGCCTGGAGAGGATTCCTATGCTTATCCCACAACACCTTACTGTTGGATCTGGGCTTCCTAGAGAGCCCAAACTGATGCGATGGGTCACAGTCATGGCCCGTCATCCTGATGAGGGGACCGAGGTCATTCGGTTCAAACCTGAGTATTTC
>APFE031045135.1:0-31581 GCA_000404065.3 Pinus taeda
GTTTTTCTATTTGGAGAATATTTTATCTTAAGACAAATGGGCATACTTACACGTCACCTTTGGAGTGGGTTGTAGAATGAGGCTCCCCACTAAACAAAAATTAAATTAAAATAAAACAATTAATAATAAGACATCAATGATTTTTAAAGCACATGGTTCAACACATGGTTTTTCCCATGGTATTCTAGAACACTCAACATCGGATATTCTTATCTTTATTATTATGGTAATACACATCCCAAGAGGACTAAGAAGAAACACTCGTGAAATCAAATAGCATTTTCAATATACTCATGTTTCTCCAAGTATTTCTTCCTGTGCATGTAGAGATGCGTCCATCATTCCATGATGCTATAGTCCTCTTCCATCTAAAACTACATACCATTTCACAATCATGGTGGAAAACCCTCAAAAAGAGAGGCCACAAAGATAAATAATGCTTTAATTTCGGATGAAATGATAAAATAGAAAATGATGGTCTATACTTCACCATATTTTGAAGAAATGGAGATAATTTTAAATCTTTATTTATTTATTTACTTTTAAAATGTTTGCAAAATTTTAAATAAATGGAGATGTTTTTCATGTCTGAAATTTGAAAAAATTGGAGATAAGCTTAAACACATTTTTTCAACATATTTTTCACTATGAGAGAGAAATGAAAATATTTGTCACAATTTTTTGTTTTTTTCTATCAATTTTTAAAGATGTAGAAACATATTTCGTAGAGATTTTACATCCCTAATTACAAAGAAGTAAAGTTGTATGGTTATAGTTATAAGTTATTTTAAGGATCTTATTTTAGGGATTGTAACAATTTTACTTAAAATAAATTTCAATGTTTGATTTTGAAAATTTTTGTAACATTAAAACAAAATAAAGTTTATAATAGTGTGTAAAATTCATTTTTATTATATATAGTATAATAAATAAATATATAATAAATGTAATGATTTTGGTTGAAAAATATATTTTGGAAAATTTTTAATCTTATGAATTTAACATTCTAAAATTAATACTATGTTTGGAATGCTTCTCTCACTTCTTTTTTTTTTACTTAAAAATAAAATTTTAAGAAAATTTCATTAATTTCTTACTTTTTAAGAAATAACAAAGCATATAAATGTTAATGAATATTAGCCATCATCATTGCACTTTAAAGAAATAATTGTATAGATTGGTAACCTCTTTTAAAGAAATAATGGCTATAACATTTTTCCATCTTCACTTTGCTATGTAATCCCATTTTATTCCATTCTATTTATTGGGTAAAATAAACATAAATTTGAATTTTGAGAACTTTGTTTCAGTAGTTATCATTATTTCATGAAACCTCTATTATTGTTGCAGTGAAAAAAGTAAGCCAAAAGTAAGCCTCTAACAAGTACAACTAATTGAAATATTCCCTTTAGATAATTATTTTTATTATTTTATTGTTTCAAATTAATATTCCTTTAGAATATGTTTTTATATAAATGAACAAATCAATGATCTAAGTTTATTAAAATTTAAATTATATTAATGAAAGTTAAATTAACTAAAATATATTTCATTAAACCTCTATTATTGTTGCAGTGAAAAATGTAAGCCAAAAGTAAGCCTCTAACAAGTGCAGCTAATTGAAATGTTTTTCATATATAGTGAAAAACCCATTTTAAATAACAAAATTTAAAATTTAACCCAAAAAGTTATAAAATTACAAAAACTCCCACACTTAACTAAACAACACAATTTTAAAATATCTAATAATATTATATTGTTCACCGTTAACAAAATAAATATCTTCTAATACATAAATATTTAATAATACAACCCATATAAAATGAACTTTGTTTTGTTTAGATTATCAAAATCTTGTGCAAGGTGGAAATATACTGTATTATAAATATTATTTAAACAAGGTGATTCATGAAACTAATGGACACAATCTAATCAGTGGGCCAAATGTAAACATGCCTATCAATTATTTAGATAATGCATAAATACAATGTGAAAATAAATGAAAATTTAAACAACAAAAAACAAAATACTTATTCAAACAAACTTCACTGTTTTATTTAGATAACAGAAATGTTTTGCCAAATCATAATTTGACTGACATTTATTTACATACTACGTTATGTGAATCTGAAGCACGCACTAGTGATTTGTTCCCAGTGAGACCAACAACAGAAAAGATAAACGAGCCTGACGGTGTTAGACTAAGCATGCAGAATAGGACGAGGACGCTGCGCATGGGGAGGTGGAGGACAGTCAGAATGACGGGGTACAGGGTAGCCCGGCTTGTGGCACCCCGATGCATCCTTTCTCGACCCTCCTGGAAATCTTCCAAATTCACTTTTGTTCACAATGTCTTCTTCGTTTACTTAGAGGCACCAGCTTCAACGTATGTTACCAAAATTGTCGATATCCACCACAACCGCGCCATTTCTGTCTTCTCCGATTTCAGTGAAAGACTGAAAATAAAATGACGAACTCTAACTCGAAACTATACTTCGACAATGTATAACCTAATCGACATAGAAATAGTAACCCTTCTTACGAATTGAAATTGGAATTGGAATTGTAGAGAGTCTTTACTTATAGAAAACAACACACCAGAATCTTGTGAATCGGTGGCTAAACCACAGAAATCAATGAAACCCTAAACCACAAATCGTGACAGAACGAAACCCGACTTTGCGACCCGACTTTCCGAGTGGCCGTTATGGTCAACGTCTAATTGTGTGTCCACTTAGTGGACACTTGTGTTTCACAAGTAAAGTGGTCTCTCGAATCTCTTACGCTCGCTCTTTGTCGATGACACATGTATCCGTAGCAATTGATTTCGCCTTCATTTTGCATGTTGCACTTTGACTCTCGAAATTTAGCATCTGATTTCGTGAGGATGGAGTCCTTGTTGTACAAAAATTCAAAATGAGTGAGCAATTCATTTAATTTATTCTAATAGTAATTTATTCATTCACTTCTAATCTAATGTTCTTTTTTTATTAAACGGTATATATTACTTTAGATATATTATTAGTAAAATTTATTTTTCTTATTACTTGAGACCTATCTTTTCATAAAAACTCATTATATTATCATAAAGGTATAGATTACATGGTTTCTTTTCACCCAAAAAAAATATCATTATATTATCAAAAAGGTGTAGATTACATGGCTTCCATCTAAGATTTTTTCTCACTGGATTTGTTAGCAAGGAGAGTAATATAGTAGTGGAAAAGATGTGTCCATTCATTTCCTATTTCCCAAGGGAAAAGGGTCATACATTACAAAAATCATACAAAACGAGCAAGCAACCTATAAATCTCATGTTAAGAAGCAGGAGGAAAATCTTGACCAACTGGAGGAAACATTGGGTTGTGGCCTTCATGGACGTACAAGTCTATTTGTGCTAGTCTCGCCTCTATCTCGTTCAGAATCTCATTTTGATTGTACTAAATATCGTTAATATATGCCACAAGCTCGTTCTAATCCTCATATTTGTGCTCACGGACGATGTCTAGGTTGGCCTAGATGTCCCTCAACTGGTAAGTAATCATTCCAAGGTGGGAGGGAGGTTGAATAACATGACCTGGAGAGAGGGTTAGGCCTTGCGCAATTTTTCCCTCCATCTCCATACCACCTTGCTCATCATCGCTCTATTTCCCTACCCTTTTTGCACGTGCTCCTTGCTACCTTGTGTGGCCACTGCCTCTTTGAGGTTTGTCGCGTTGACGAATCATCCGTGCACGAAATGAGCAACACTAAGATTGTTGATCAAGTGCTCATTATTTAGCTCAATAATAAAATTTCTCAAAATGGCTCGAAACCTAAATGACCATGTCCGTCTTGGAAAAATGATCCTAATGCAACTCCTTTTGTCAAAAATTGAGTTTGTATGAGAGACTTATTATGTTCTCATCGCTTTGCTAAATAGACGAAATTTGCAAAAAAAAAATTGCCCAGTCACTGTACAGTCAGTAGTTTGTACTCTTGATGTGGCAGGTGACTTGGCATGGTCAATGCTGTCAATGGATAATCAGGGATGGAAAAGTGGCAATATTTGGTTGGTTTGTATAGTGTTGTATTGGCGCATTTCTATTGGTTTTATTCTGGACCAATGGAACAATGCCACAACACAAAGGATCAAAAGGCAGTTAGGGTGCTGTCAATCCAGCTATGACCAGACCCTACCATCGATCGAGTTGCCATTCACAGGCAAAATGAAGAAGGAGAGGTCGTCAGAAAAGATAGGGTAGCACATATAGGGTTGAGGGCTATGCAGCTTATTGAACCCCCATACTCCTTTGGATTGACAAGTGTTAACCGATATGCAAATCTCACACAAAACAACAAAGGAGAGTTCAAAAGGCAAGACAGGAACATGCATGATGGGTCAAGGGTCGTGAAACTTGATGTGCCCCTATTCTGCTTCAGATAAGCATAGGTTAATGAAAGCAAGTGGAAGGTGAGGTTCATGGCGGGGACTCTCCTTGCCAAAGCCGTCATGAAAATTGATCTCGGCGAGCCTGAACAGGAGAAAATAGGGTACAGACATCCCAAACCTTATGGTGCTCTTTGGCAATCAGAGCAGGCAGATCCAACAGATCGAGGCCTAGACAATGTGATCCACCAGGTATGAAGGAAGATTTGATGCAAATTTTTATCAGATCCATAGGAGGCAGACATTATTGCACACAGATCAACAACAGGTTAAGCATTAAGGAGTTAAAACATGAGATCCAGATAAAACTAGGGACCCAACACCATACCAAAATATGATACATTCAGGATACAATCTGTTGGATAATCACACACTTCAGGACTATGTTATTACCAAAGATTCAACCATCATACTAAATTTTAGACTGAGAGGTGGATGCAATGGAGCTAGCTCCAAAACTTCAGGCTCTTTCTGTGATGCAGTCAAAGGAAAGGAACACATGAAAAGCAAACCAACTCCAACATCTGATTTACCAAGCCCATACATTATCGAACAGAAGTTGGAAGATCCAATGCTCACAGTATCTCTACAAGAGGTAACTGATCTATACACAGATCTAGGCCAAAAAGCTGTTATTTATAGATTTAATGGTTTTTGGCCAATGTCTGATGCACTACATCAATGGATCTTCTCCACATGATCAAGCAACTATGAAATATATCTATGCCCAAAATGGTTTTTCATAATCAAATTTAACGCCAAACAAGTTCAAGATAACATCGTCAATCAGGGGCCTTTGTTTTGGGGCAATGCTGGCCTTTTCATCACCCCTTGGTTTCTAGTGTTTGATAAAAATACCATGGTAGTTTCAACAATGCCAGTTTGGGTACGACTTAATAAACTCCCTCTTCATTTTTGACATCACAAAGTTCTAATAGACATTGGTAATTCCTTGGAGAAATTCCTAAAATGAGATGATGATATGATTACTAGGGGAATCTTTACATATGCCAGAATATGTGTAGAAGTGGACTTGAGTTAAGGACTGCCAGATCACATCACATTTAATTTTAATAATTCACTGTGGACACAACTGATGGATTATGAGAACACAACATTTAGATGTCGTGGATGTTTTCAAATAGGGAACCTCCACCACACCTATCCATTGGCTAGGAAGGAGCCTAAAAGAAATGAAAAACATCAGAAAAAACCCAAAGGTTGGCAGCATACTAAACCGCTACAAGAAGAGGAATTGAAGACAAAACCTATATGTGAGAAAAGGGGATGGGAAAACTTATAGGAAGAAAAGACCCAAGAGACTATCATGGGTCATGAATAGCAACAAGAATCTCAGCTGGAAGTAAGTGGAATCAAACGACCTCACGACTCCAAACGATCGGAATCAGACAAATACCAACCAACAAATACAATGGATAGCTAGCTTGCCATTATTAATACCACTCGCAACGCTAGAGGTTGATGAAGAGTGGAGAAGGAGAAGGGAAGGAAAGCATAGGCCAGTTGGATCATTTTTTCTTTTTTCTTTTTTCTTTTCTTGTTGTTTTCCTGAGTTCAGGAACAACTCTTTTCACACTTTTCTTTGATAGGGTTGTATATCTTACATCCTATGGGCTCTATGATTTGCACATCATACAATAAAAATAAATGCTTAAATGCATATACAATGTAACTTTTTATTTTGATTCATAAACTGTTTGGATTTTTCTTTGGGAAAAAAAAGCCCGACTAAGCTCTCTTGTGGCCCTCTGTTGAAGGAAAACAACAAGTGGGAGAATGTTAGGTTGTTTTATATTGTCTCCATGACTAGCCCATGTAGTTAACTAGGGCTCCCCCCACCCCCCCCTTCGTTGCTCCAATTGTGTAGTGAGGGGGAATCACAGGGAGTTTTAGGGTACCCGTAACCCGACTTTTGGTTTTGGACCCTAAGTTAGGTTAGGTGGACCCACCTATGGTTTTGGGTATGATTTTCACACATGTTTCTGGACGCGATGCTTCCCGGTCCATGGCATTGGACGTGATGGTTTTTGCTGCATGGTATAGGATACTTCAGCATGTATAAAGATGTATTATAGCATTGAAAGGAACATAATGAAAAACCAAGCTCATAGTCTTGGTTTTGAGATCCAAGGGAAAATCTTTCTATATATGTGTTTTATGTGTTATGCACTCGCATTGTTTATTTTATGTGTTTTAGAATTGGTATTCATGTAATTTCCGTACAGGGTTAAAACCTACAGTAACGAAGCCGCACAACAACCTCTTGGTAGTTGGCTAATATAATAACATCATGGACATGACTTTTACCAGTATTAACATAGGCCCTTCATGGAACAACATCCATAGGGTGCTCATATGCCCTTATGATACATAGATCTTTGATGGATATTTCATAGCAGCGATTTTGTTTCTTTTATGTTTGTTTATAGACCTATATGTGTACATTTTTGTTTGGTATATCATATGACCTTATGATACATAGATCTTTGATGGATATTTCATAGCAGCGATTTTGTTTCTTTTACGTTGGTTTATAGACCTATATAAGTACATTTTTGTTTTGTATATCAGTATCACACTATCGTTTTAGGGTTTTTTTGGCAGTTTTGACATATGTGCTATATGTATCATCTACAATATGTAATTTTCAATATATAACATAATAAAAGTTACAATTTTTCCTTGGTGAAAAATAAATGTTAATAATAATTGTAAATTAAAATTAAAATTATAAATATACATATATAATATTTGGTAATGTCTTTTCCACTAAATATATTTTGACTAGCTAAAATTACATGACTATAGATTCATTTTAAGCAAACATCTAACATGAGCCAAGAGGGATCAATTTTTTTAGATGGAAATGTATTTTAGAATACAAGAAACAATGTGTAATTTTTTATTGTTTAAATTGTATTATTGAATGCTATAAATATTACATAACATGTGCATTGAGCTATTTTATGCACATTAAATTGGTTTTTTTCGTTATTAATACATTTTTATGTATGGATTTAAACATCTAACTCATAATTTTTTTTACTTCTAATTAATTTGCATCAAATTATATGAGCCCATATGGACAACTATATATATATATATATGTAATCCAACATCGTTTTTCTATTTGGAGAATATTTTATCTTAAGACAAATGGGCAGACTTACACATCACCTTGGGAGTGGGTTGTAGAATAAGCCTCTCCACTCAAAAAGAATTAAATTGAAATAAAACAATTAAAAATTAGACATGAGCTATTTTCAAAACACTTGGTTTAACACATGGTTTTTCCCATGGTATTCTAGAACACTCAACATCGGATATTCTTATCCTTATTATTACGGTAATACACATCCCAAGAGGAGTAAGAGGAAACACTCGTGAAATCAAGTAGCATTTTCAATATACTTATGTTTCTCCAAGTATTTCTTCTTGTGCATGTAGAGATGCATCCATCATTCCATTATGTTACAATCCTCCTCCATCTAAAACTACATACCATTTCACAATCATGGTGAAAAACCCTCAAAAGGAGAGGCCACAAAGATAAATAAGGCTTTACTTTTGGATGAAATGATAAAATAGAAAATGATTGTCTATACTTCACCATATTTTGAAGAAATGGAGATAATTTTAAATCTTTATTTATTTATTTACTTTTAAGACGTTTGAAAAATTACAAATAAATGGAGATGTTTTTCGTGTCTGAATTTTGAAAAAATTGGAGACAAGCTTAAACACATTTTTTGAACATATTTTTCACTATGAGAGAAAAGTGAAAATATCTGTCACAATTTTTATTTTATTAAAATCAATTTTTAAATATGTAGAAACATATTTAGTACGGATTTTACATCCCTGATTACAAAGAGGTAAAGTTGTATGGTTATAATTATAAGCCATTTTAAAGATCTTATTTTAGCGATTGTAACAATTTTACTTAAAATTAGTTTCAATGTTTTATTTTGAAAAATTTTGTAACATTATCCAAAATTAAATTTATAATAGTTTGTAAAATTATCATATATATATATATTAATATATATATATATATATATATATATATATATATATATAATATAAGGTTTGGTTAAATATAATATAAAATTTTATCTTTATTGAATTTTTAACATTCTAAAATTATGGTAATTTTGGAATGCTTCTCTCACTTCTTTTTTTTTATTTAAAAATAAAATTTTAAGAAAAATTCATTAATTTCTTAGTTTTTAAAATATAACAAAGCATATAAACTTTAATGACTATTAGCCATTATCATTACACTCTAAAGAAATAATTGTATACATTGTTAACCTCTTTTAAAGAAATAATGACTATAACATTTTTCCATCTTCACTTTGCTATGTAGTCCCATTTTATTCCATTCTATTTATTGGGTGAAATAAATATAAATTTTAATTTTGAGAGATTTGTTTCCGTAGTTATCATTATTTCATTAAACCTCTATTCTTGTTGCAGTGAAAAAAGTAAGCCAAAAGTAAGAGTAAGCCTCTAACAAGTGCAGATAATTGAAATATTCCCTTTAGATAATTATTTTTATTATTTTATTGTTTCAAATTAATATTCCTTAAGAATATGTTTTTATATAAATGAACAGATCAATGATCTAAGTTTATTAAAAAATTTAAATTATATTAATGAAAGCTAAATTAACTAATATATATTTCATTAAACCTCTATTATTGTTGCAGTGAAAAAATAAGCCAAAAGTAAGCCTCTAACAAGTGCAGCTAATTGAAATGTTCCCTTTAGATAATTATTTTTATTATTTTATTGTTTCAAATTAATATTCGTTAAGAATATGTTTTTATATAAATGAACAGTGATCTAAGTTTATCAAAAGATTTAAATTATATTAATGAAAGTTAAATTAACTAATATAAATTCATCATAATCGCGATATACCAATTGATTAGAGGGATCAAATTTGGTGAGGTGTAATCCTCTTTTCCAATGAAAATATATTTGATCCCTCTAAGAACTTGCTAGATTTGGAGTCGGGATATTGGGAGTTAAGATCGATCTAGTTTAAATATACAAATATTATTATTATTGTTATTAGCCATTTTTATGGCACAAGCCACCATATTGGTATATGAGACCCCCTTGTTTCTAGGACAAAGAACCCATATTATTATCATTATTATTATCCAATTTTAAGACACCACATTGGTGTATATGAAGACGTACATGCTATACTGTGCTCTGGTTCTTTTTTTTATATGTGACCTCTAAGGAGGAAAGACATGCTCTTAACCATTAGGCCCACTCAAGCTATATGAAAATTTTAATAATAATAGTAATTGTGTATAAAAAAATTGAGCCCATGGGACAATTCAATTTTGCAGTTTCCATATTATCAAGTAATATGTAAACCATAAAATCAAGCTTCAAATCACCTTTATATATATATGTATGTATAATTGATAAGCCTAAAAAATTATTAAAAATAGTAAAATGTTTTATTTAATTAATAAATATAAATATTATAAAAACTTTATTATTAAATAAAACTATTTATTAAAAAAATAAACTTTTATGGTATATTGTTCTACATATTTTAGGGTTTTACATCATATTTTTTATTTTCTAGTCTAATTTGAGTAGAGATTTCTTGAAATAAGAAGTTTGAGGTCTAATCTCTCCATAATTTAAGTGCTCTTGTTGAATTCATATATCCTCAAAACCCCATTTTAAATAACAAAATTTAAGATTTAAGCCAAAAAAAAGTTTATAAGATTCTGACTAGAGACCCCAAAACTTAACTAAACAACACAATTTTAAAATATCTAATAATATTATATTCTTCACCATTAACAAAATAAATATATTCTAATACACAAATACTTAATAATACAACCCATATAAAATAAACTTTGTTTTTATTTACATTATCAAAATCTTGTGCAAGGTAGAAATATACTGTATTATAAATATCATTTAAACAAGCTGATTCATGGAACTAATTGACACAATCTAATCAGTGGGCCAAATGAAAACATGCCTATCAGTTATTTAGATAATGCATAAATACAATGTGAAAATAACTGAAAATTTAAACAACAAATAACAAAATACTTATTCAAACAAACTTCACTGTTTTATTTAGATAACAGAAATGTTTTGCCAAATCATAATTTGACTGACATTTATTTACATACTACGTTATGTGAATCTGAAGCACGCACTAGCGATTTGCTCCTGGTGAGACCAGTAACAGAAAACATAAACGAGCCTGATGGTGTTAGACTAAGCATGCAGAATAGGACGAGGACGCTGCGCATGGGGAGGTGGAGGACAGTCAGAATGAGGGGGTACAGGGTAGCCCGGCTTGTGGCACCCCGATGCATCCTTTCTCGACCCTCCTGGAAATCTTCCAAATTCACTTTTGTTCACAATCTCTTCTTCGTTAGACTTAGCGGCACCAGCTTCAACGTATGTTACCAAAATCGTCGAAGTAAACAACAGTATTGCTACTGTTGATATCCACCACAACCGCACCATTTCTGTCTTCTTCGATTTCAGTGAAAGACTGAAAATAAAATGACGAAATCTAACTCGAAACTATACTTCGACAATGTATAACCTAATCGACATAGAAATAGTAACTCTTCTTACGAATTGAAATTGGAATTGAAATTGTAGAGAGTCTTATAGAAAACAACACACCAGAATCTTGTGAATCGGTGGCTAAACCACAGAAATCAATGAAACCCTAAACCACAAATCGTGACAGAACGAAACCCGACTTTGCGAGTGGCCGTTATGGTCAACATCCAATTGTGTGTCCACTTAGTGGACACTTGTGCTTCACAATTAAAGTGGTCTCTCGAATCTGTTACGCTCGCTCTTTGTCGATGACACATGTATCCATAGTAATTGATTTCGCCTTCATTTTGCGTGTTGCACTTTGAATCTCGAAATTTAGCATCTGATTTCAACTTGCGTGAGGATGGAGTCCTTGTTGCACAAAAATTCAAAAAGAGTGAGAAATTCAATTTTAATTTATTCTAATAGTAATTAATTCATTCACTTCTAATCCAATGTTCGTCTTTTATTAAAATCTATATATTACTTTAGATATATTATTAGTTAAACTTATTTTTCTTATTACTTGACACATATTTTTTATCAAAAATTCATTATATTATCATAAAAGCGTAGATTATATGGCTTTCCTCTAAGATTTTTTCTCACTGGATTTGTTAGCAAGGAGAGTAATATAGTAGTGGAAAGGATGTGTCCATTCATTTCCTATTCCCCAAGGGAAAAAAGCCATACATTACAAAAATCATACAAAATGGGAAAAAAGCCATACATTACAAAAATCATACAAAATGGGCAAGCAACCCATAAATCTCATATCAAGGAGGAGGAGGAAAATCTTGACCAACCGGAGGAAACATTGGGTTGTGGCCTTCACACGGACGTACAGGTCTGTGTGCTAGTCTTGCCTCTATCTCGTTCAGAATCTCATTTTGATTGTACTAAATGTCGTTAATATATGCCACAAGCTTGTTCTAATCCTCATATTTGTGCTCACTGACGATGTCTAGGTTGGCCTAGATGTCCCTCAACTCGTCAGCAATCATTCCAAGGTAGGGAGGGAGGTTGAATAACATGACCTGGAGAGAGGGTTGGGCCTTGCGCAATTTTTCCCTCCGTATCCATATCACCTTGCTCATCATCCCTCTATTTCCCTACCCTTTATGCACGTGCTCCTTGCTACCTTGTGTGGCCACCGCCTCTATGAGGTTTGTCATGTTGACGAATCATCCCTGCACGAAATGAACAACACCAAGATTGCGCCAAGACATAGAGACCACTCCTACTAAAAAGTATATGAGTAAATGAACCTGAATTGCGAAGCCCTGGCCTTAGCACTAACACAGGCTTGAGCGGAGTTTGGTAAGCCCCTATTACGCAAAACAAAAAAAATTGGGATAAATGAACACCATGAAAAGACTCAGCACAAGAAAATGGGTACCCTCCCTGAACTACATCAGTGCTGAAAGAAAATACGACTCACTTATAACGCCATTACCCACAAAAACACAAGGAGGGTTGATCAAGTGCTCAATATTTAGCTGAAAAATAAAAGTTCTCAGAATGGCTTGAAACCTGAACAACCATATCCATCTTGGAAAAATGATCCTAAGGCAACTCGTTTCGTCAAAAACCAAGTTTGTATGAGAAAGTTATTGTGTTCTCATTGCTTTGCTAAATAGCTAAAATTTGCAAAAGAGAAATTGCCCAATCACTGTAGAGTCAACAGTTTGTACCCTTGATGTGGCAGGTGACTTGGCATGGTCAATGCAGGTCCATGGCAAATCAGGGATGGAATAGTGGCAATATTTGGTTGGTTTGGTTGGTTTGTATAGTGATGTGTTGGCACGTTTCTATTGGTTTTGTTCTGGACCAATGGAAGAAAGCCACATGGAAAGACTGGAGGCCACCACGTGCACCTCCTGAAGATCAGGTTGGCTGTCTACATAGTCGAACAAAATATTTAGTGGAAGTCGAGGTCGAACCCACAACCTCTGGCACACTCTCTGCGCTATTTACCAACTTCTCTATCAAGTGCTTCTTACCATGATATATCTTCGTTTACATTTGAAGTTATGCAATTTGTAGGTTGGTGGTTAGGGGAGGGCTAGCTCACAAGCCAGCCCTCCCCCATGTGAACACAATGTTTAAACTGAAACAGTTATATAACCTAATGGTTAGTTAACCCACCAAACCTATGAGGGTTACCACATGTGAACACTTGTGCTGTGACATAAAACGGTTAGCGCCAGACAATTCACAAACCTTCGTCGTTAACTCCGCA
This sequence comes from Pinus taeda, assembly GCA_000404065.3. Classification (NCBI taxonomy): domain Eukaryota; kingdom Viridiplantae; phylum Streptophyta; class Pinopsida; order Pinales; family Pinaceae; genus Pinus; species Pinus taeda. The sequence goes on from APFE031045135.1 coordinate 13,302, forward strand.
TGTGAACACGACACCGCAACCTCAACGATCAGCTCCAGTAACTCCCCTCCAATGGTTAATGAGACATTGACATCGCATGTGATCAGGCCAACAAAACCACCACAAGTTAATATTTTGATTGGCACTAATATGTTATTAAAAATTAATTAAGTGTAGTTTACCCTTAATGAACTACGAGTTAATCTGGCAGTAAGTTTGGCGGTGGCCCCAAATTCGGCCCTGCCTCTAGATTTAGCAACGCTAAGTGGAGATATTCCATAAATAGAGGAGAAAATGTAGAAAAAGGCTGACTAAGCCATAATAGTTTAATTAAATTAAAAAATAATATAGCCAAAAATTTCAACAATTGAATGTCAGATACAACAGGATTTTCTTCGTCGAAGAGAGAGGTTGGAAGGAGCCATGGCTAGGGTTTCCGGAACTTTGATCTGCGCTGCCGCCACCCTGCAATCTAAGGATGGGAGCTACATGGGATTAGAACGAATCCCTCACAAGAAATCGACAGAAGAGAGATCTGATCATGACCCTTCGGCAATGCTCTGTTTTGGTCTCGGAACAAAAAATGTTTAAACGAATGCATTTTTAGTTGGTAAGTTTGGATGGAATAGAAAATACCTTCTACATATCTGGGTGGCATGAATGCATATTTTTGGCAAGACAGTGTTTAAATTTTCAAACAGAAAAGAGGAAAGAGATTGAAGGGCTTTCCATCCTCTAAAACTCTGTGACTGGTTTTACTTTGTGGGAGCTCTGTTTTTACTTGTTCTAATTCCGTTGTACATTGTTTTTACTTTTTCTTTTAATTCCAATGTGCATCTCTCCATCTGCTAAAGAGTAACTATGTTTATAGCATGTCATAGTTGGAGTTCATTAATGTATCTTATATGATTTCGTTTACCAAGTGGCAATTCATGGTCAAATTATTTACACGTTGTCACTTAATTCAGTGGAGAAACCATCAGATTGAAATCTGTGTAGTTTTCTGTCAAGTTCATCATGGTCAAATTATTTACATGCTTTTAGTTAATTCAGTGGAGAAACCATCATATTGAAATCTGCATAAAAAGGAAAAAAGAGGAAAGAGATTGAAGGGCTTTACATCCTCTAAAACTCTGTGACTGGTTTTAGTCTGTGGGAGCTCCCAACACACCATGTCAAGATTTCCCTCTGTTCAATGTTTGGACAGTAAATGTGTTTCTACATTATTTAAATGATAGAGAAATGGCTGTGATATACTAGTTGCTTGAGACAGCTCTTGCCCTCCAAACCATGGAAATCCAAATACCATAGTGTAGGGTGAGGGAGGAAGAAAAGTACAAGTAGTTTTTAGCAGGAGGGTTTGAAAGGAGCAGAATCTAGAGCGGAAATACACATCATTGAAGGAAACCGTGTTGTTGAAATTGGAAGGTGACAAGACTTTCCAGAAATTCGAATCTCATGAATGGTATTGATTTTATTTGCGTTAAAGAGCATGATAGTGGAGCCTATCCTCCAAGATGTTTTACATTGGACAGTTTTCTATTGTTATTGTTATTTATTATCGTTTTACTATATTTGTAATAATGTGCTAACGTATTTTATTTATGGTTAAGTTCAACATTCTAGTTTAACCCTATTTTAAATAATTAATTTAACCTATTTTATTTATAGTTCAAGGAAGTTCAACTCCATGTCAACCACTATTATTAGTATTTTTGGTTTAGATATGGTAAAAGTCAGTTTTGTAATTTTTTCCAGTAATAATTTGTATTGCATTAATATTTAATAAGTTGATTTTTAATTGTGTTTTTAATGATATTTATGAACTCTTTATGGTCTTCAATAGATAACTATTTTCCCAAGTCTATTTTAAGCCATTGGAAGCAAGCATACTAACCATAAAAAAAGCATTGATTCTCGCACTGCTAGAAACTGAGAGGCCTATCCAAAAACAAAGTACAGAAAAATACTCTCGACTTACATAAACATTTCTTTAGGTAGAAATAGAAGGAAACAAGGTAGAAGAGATAAGATGCTTAGAAATCTTAAGCCACGGTGGATTGGAGTTGATGTAGTAATCCAGCCCATGCAGTTGTTCTGTTGGACGAGGGTTGATATCTTCAAGCTTCGATGCAGCCATGGTCTAATTTTATTGCTTCCGTTGCTTGTGTAGTTCTATGTACTGCGTGTTGTCTAATTGACAAAGCAGGGTTGAAATCAGGGTACAATAAGTGAGTGGGGCAAAGCATGTGAATTTAATTGGATGCTAGTCTCCTATGCACTGTTGAAGGGTTTATTCAGGGGTTCACAGCTTTGCTCTCCAATCATAAAATCTTTTAAATTCCCCAAAAAGTGTGAATGAAGCCATGTGAAAATTTTGGATGCTTTTAATGACACACCGATCTCTTTCATAGCGTAGTGGCTTAACAAAAGGACCACTGTAAGTTAAATAAACAATTTTAGAAAAAACTATCATCAACAATTGTTTTTTTCTTCGTTAAGTATCTTGATTTTTGTGTGAAAAGAAAATAACCGGATTTTGTAACTCGGTATTTGAGATTATTGAAGTGATTAACCGCAGAGGAAAGTTTGAGTATCATGTAAGCATCTTCCGCACTGGGTTATGAAGGTTTGAAGCTTTTAAAAATAAAGATTACAGTTTTCAATCGACTAAAACTCCCAGTTTTTGTATATCTTGTATACTTTGATTTTTGTGTGAAAAGCAAATCGTTAATTATTGAAATTGTGTATTTGAGATATGTGTGTTTGGTTTGTTTATTTAAAAATATTATAAAATATCAATAATAGTGTTTATACTAAAGAGAAGTTGTAAAAATTTAGATGTCCATAAGAAATATGAAATAACATAATCTTATATTAACTTATAGACAAATAAAGTAGTTTAAAAAAAAAGTAAATTTTGAAGACGTTGAATCCATTTTATATACAAAGTAAAATGCAACTTAAACAATGAAAATTTACAAGTGGTTTATATATATTTTTCCAAAAATGAAAAAAGCTGATGAAAATTACATATTGTAGTAGCCAAAAATTATTCCTTGCTCTGAGGGTGCAGACCATCCTCACCAAGTGTGTGTGTGTGTGTATATATATATATATATATATATATATATATATATATAAGTTATAATTATTCACAGTGAGGCTCATGTCCTATCAAAAATATGTAACATCATATAGTCTGTTAAAACATATATACATGCATATAAGTAAAAATAAAGTTGTATGTTTGTCATTAGTTTCCTTCAACTGTTTCTTTCCATCCATCCGTGAAGGGTTTGTGATAATAATCATAATGCATATAAACCCCTCAAACAAGGCATCTCTACACCTACCAGGATTTTGCTCGAATGCATATTTACCCACTGAAAGAAAATAAAGTCATAAGATGAACTGTTGAAATGATAATAACCAAAAGGTTTGTGTTTTCTATGTTTACATTGCATCTAGTGACAGTGCAAAATAGACAAAACACCATAGTACCTGCACTGTAAGACCTTACATCTGTAAAAGTGCGTTACTTTCAGATTCTCTTTGTTGTCTTTTCCCCTCGTCTTTTGGTTCCCGAGTCCAATGGTTACTTCCAAGCACCAAGATGTTTATATCCTTTTTCATCACCAAATATTTTCCTATACCAAATGGTTTGGATCTACCATCTCCTTGCTTGGTATATTCAATCATGAAATACTTTTATTTGGTTTAGAATGCGAACTCAAATATTGAATCAGTTGCATGTATTATGGTTAGTGGACTGTACACTACATCAGATGTGAGTTGAGATATAATACCATCATTATGGAAGGGGTGGCTAAGGGTGAAGAGGCATAAACTCTTCTATTATTTTAATTTTCTCAAGAATTCATAAAAATTCATTTCTGTAATCCTATACCCGTGGTAAGATTTTTCCTATAAGTGTACCCATATTTTTTATTCTAAAACTCATAACACATAAAAATGTGGTCACGGTTTAAACTAATGCATTTTTAGTTGGTAAGTTTGGATGGAATAGAAAATACCTTCTACATCTCTGGGTGGCATGAATGCATATTTTTGGTAAGACAATGTTTAATTTTCAAACAAAAAATGAGGAAAGAGATTGAAGGGCTTTCCATCCTCTAAAAATCTGTGACTGGTTTTAGTTTGTGGGAGCTCTGTTTTTACTTGTTCTAATTCTGTTGTACACTATTTTTACTTTTTTCTTTTAATTCCAATGTGCATCTCTCTATCTGCTGAGTAACTATGTTTATAACATGTCATGGTTGGAGTTAATTAATGTATCTGATATGATTTCCTTTTACCAATTGGCAAGTCACGGTCAAATTATTTACAAGCTATCAGTTAATTCAGTGGAGAAACCATCAGATTGAAATCTTTGTAGTATTTTCTCAAGTTTATCATGGTCAAATTATTTACACGCTTTCAGTTAGTTCAGAGGAGAAACCATCAGATTGAAATCTGTGTAAAAAAAGAAAAAATGGGAAAGAGATTGAAGGGCTTTCCATCCTCTAAAACTCTGTGATTGGTTTTAGTTTGTGGGAGCTCTCAACCCATCATGTCAAGATTTCCCTCTGTTCAATGTTTGGATAGTAAATGTGTTTCTACATTATTTAAATGATAGAGAAATGGATGTGATATACTGGTTGCTTGAGACAACTCTTGCTCTCCAAACCATGGAAATCCAAATACCACAGCGCAGGGTGATGGAGGAAGAAAAGTACAAGGAATTTTTAGCAGACATGGAGGGTTTGAAAGGAGCAGAATCTAGAACAGAAATATGTGTTGTTGAAATTGGGAGGTGACAAGACTTTCCATAAATTCTAATGTCGTGAACGGTATTGATTTTATTTGCATTAAAGAGCATGATAGTGGAGCCTCTCCTCCAAGATGTTTTACATTGTACAGTTTGCTATTGGTATTGTATTTATTATCATTTTACTATATTTGTAATAATGTGTTAACATATTTTATTTATGATTAAGTTCAATATTTTAGTTTAACCATATTTGTAATAATGTGTTAACTTATTTTATTTATAGGTCAAGGAAGTTCAACTCCATTTCAACCACTATTATTAGTATTTTTAGTTTAGATATTGTAAAAGTCGGTGTTGTAATTTTTTCAGCAATAATTTATATTCCATTAATAATTAATTAGTTGCTTTTTAATTGTGTTTTTAATGATATTTCTGGACTCTTTACTATCTTCAACAGATAACTATTTTTCCAAGTCTATTTTAAGCCATTGGAAGCAAGCATACTAACTATAAAAAAATCATTGATTCTCACACTGCTAGAAACTAAAAGGACTATCCCAAAAACAGAGTACAAAAAAATACTCTCGACTTACATAAACATTTCTTTAGGTAGAAAAAGAAGGAAACAAAGTAGAAGAGATAAGATGCTTAGAAATCTTACACCACGATGGATTGGAGTCGATGTAGTAATCCAACCCATTCAGTTGTTCTGTTTGACGATGGCTGATATCTTCAAGCTTCGGTGTAGCCATGGTCTAATTTTATTGCTTTTGTTGCTTGTGTAGTTCTATGTACTGCATGTTTCCTAATTGACAGAGCAAGGTTGATCAGGGTACAATAAGTGAGTGGGGCACAGCATGTGAGTTTAATTGGATGCTAGTCTACTGTGCACTGTTGAAGGGTTTATTCAGGGGTTCACAGCTTTGCTCCCCAATCATAAAATCTTTAAAATTCCCAAGAGGGTGTGAATGAATCCATGTGCAAATTTTGGATGCTTTTAATGGCACATCGATCTCTCTCATAGTGCAGTGGCTTAACAAAAGGACCAATGTAAGTTAAAAAAAAAACTTTAGAAAAAACCATCATCAATAATTGTTTTTTTCTTGGTTGAATATCTTGATTTTTGTGTGAAAAGCAAATAGTCGGATTTCAAAACTGGGTATTTGAGATTATTGAAGTGATTAATCATAGAGGATAAAAGTTTGAGTATCATTCAAGCATTTTTCACACTCGGTTGTGAAGGTTGGAAGTTTTTAAAAATAAAGATTACAGTTTTCAATCAGAAACTCCTAGTTTTTGCATATCTTGTATATTTTGATTTCTGTGTGAAAAGCAAATAGCTGACTATTGAAATTGTGTATTTGAGATATGTGTGTTTGGTTTGTTTAATTAAAATATTATAAAATATCAATGATAGTGTTCATACTAAGGAGAAGTTGTAAAAGTTTAGATGTCCATAGGAAATATGAAATAACATAATCTTATAATAACTTATAGACAAATAAAATAGTTTAAAAAAAGTAAATTTTGAAGATGTTGAATCCATTTTATATACAGGTGAAAATGCACAACAATGAAAATTTACAAGTGGTTTATATATATGTTTCCAAAAAGGAAAAAAGATGATGAAAATTACATATTGTAGTAGCCAAAAATTGTTCCTTGCTCTAAGGGCACAAACCATCCTCACCAAGTGCATATATATATCTATATATAAGTTATAATCAGTCACAGTGAGGCTCATGGGCTATAAAAATTATGTAACATCATATAGTCACTGTTAAAAATATATACATGCATATTAAAAATAAAGTTGTATGTTTATCATTAGTTTCCTTCAACTATTTCTTTCCCTCCATCAGTGAAGGGTTTGTCATAATAATCATAATGCATATAATATAGTCACTGTTAAAAAATATATACATGCATATTAAAAATAAAGTTGTATGTTTGTCATTAGTTTCCTTCAACTATTTCTTTCCCTCCATCAGTGAAGGGTTTGTCATAATAATCATGATGCATATAAACCTCTCAAATAGGGTGTCTCCACTGAGGGTTACTAACGTGCCAGGATTTTGCTTGAATGCATATTTACTCACTAAAAGGAAACAAAGTCATAAGATGAACTGTTGAAATGATAATAACCAAAAGCTTTGTGTTTACTATGTTTACATTGCATCTAGTGACAACACAAAGTAGACAAAAGACCATGGTACCTGCACCATAAGACCTTACATTCGTAAAAGTGCATTACTTTCAGATTCTCTTTGTTGTCTTTTCTCCTCACCTTTTGGTTCCCCGGTCCAATGGTTACTTCCAAGCACCAAGATGTTTTTATCCTTTTTCATCACCAAGTATTTTCCTATACCAAATGGTTTGGATCTACCACCTCCTTGTTTGGTAGATTCAATCATGAAATATTTTTATTTGGTTTAGAATGCGAACTCAAATCCTGAATCAGTTTCATGTATTATGGTTAGTGGATTGTACACTACGTTAGATGTGAGTTGAGACATAGTGCCACCCTCATGGAAGGGGTGGTTAAAGGTGAAGATGCATAAACTCTTCTACTATTTTAATTTTCTCAAGAATTCATAAAAATTCGTTTTTGTAATCCTATACCTCTGGTAAGGTTTTTCCTATTAGTGTACCCATATTTTTTATTCTAAAGCTCATAACACATAAAAATTTGGTCAGACGAATGCATTTTTAGTTGGTAAGTTTGGATGGAATAGAAAATACCTTCTACATCTCTGGGTGGCATGAATGCATATTTTTGGCAAGACAATGTTTGGAAAGAGATTGAAGGGCTTTCCATCCTCTAAAACTTTGTGACTGGTTTTAGTTTGTCGGAGCTCCCAAGCCATCATGTCAAGATTTCCCTCTGTTCATTGTTTGGACAATAAATGTGTTTATACATTATTTAAATGATAGAGAAATGGCTATGATATACTTGTTGCTTGAGACAACTCTTGCCCTCCAAACCATGGAAATCCAAATACCACAGTGCAGGGTGAGGGAGGAAGAAAAGTATAAGTAGTTTTTAGCAGAACTGGAGGGTTTAAAAGGAGCAGAATCTAGAGCAGAAATACGCGTCATTGAAGGAAACTGTGTTGTTGAAATTGGGAAGTGACAAGACTTACCAGAAATTTGAATCTCATGAACGGTATTGATTTTATTTGCGTTAAAGAGAATGATAGTGGAGCCTCTCCTCCAAGATGTTTTACATCGGACAGTTTGCTATTGGTATTGTTATTTATTATCATTTTACTATATTGGCCATCACCATCCCTGACAGCGATCTCAGTGGCAATGAAGGTCTCAAGGATGGCAATACAGCCCGAGACAAGAAGGATACTAATGAACCGGCACAAGGGAAATAGTATTTCCTGGGACAGTCTCTCTTGTTTTTGTTCAGATCTCAAAATTATGGTTGACTCTTTTATGTATCTGTCTTACTGGTATGTAGCTCCCAGATGGGATTTTGCTCACTCTGTGTTCGCAGCGCTGCATGATTATTTGGGTTTTTGGACAAACTCAGTTTCTCTTCTGGCCGATGTATGGTCTTCTCTATGTATGCTTCTGGTTTCAAGGACTCTGTAATGGTTTGCCCCAGCTTGTCTGTAATGGGGCAGCACTATTTTGTCGAGTGCAGAAATGCCTCGCTCATATGTAAAAATATTTTATGTTTCAGTTAATAGAAGTTAGTATTTGCAGAGAAAAAAAATTAATCTGTTAACATATTTTATTTATGGTTAAGTTCAACATTCTAGTTTAACCATATTTGTAATAATGTGTTAACCTATTTTTATTTATAGTTCAAGGAAGTTCAACTCCATGTCAACCACTATTATTAATATTTTTGGTGTAGATATGGTAAAATTAAATTTGGGTGGCTAAAGGTGAGATTGCAGACACTATTCTACTATTTTAGTTTCCTCAAGAATTCATACAAATTTATTTATTTTTTCCTTTTCCATAAATTAATTTACATATTTGAAATATTAATAATACTTCTACATAATTTGAATGAAATATACATTTTGCAGGTTCATTATTTCTGCAAGTCTTTTATGTCCCCAACAAGTTTTGATGAAATTTCAAATATGGAATGACAACCATGATGTTATTCACAATGTTATATTTTCTTTTCACCTCTTCCATTACAATCTACTACTTGTAATTTTTTATTTAAACTTAAAAAAGCATCTTTGATAATCAAGAGGCAATATTTGTTACAAACATTATATCCTCTATAAATTTCACTTAATGTAAATCGTTTAACTTTATGTTCCACCTTTACATGCAATATTGTTTATTAATAATTATTTTCAATAACCTTCCACATGTCATGATTATTCCTCAATTGACCCTATCAAAAAGCAAAAGCAACACCCTAAATAGGTAGCAAATGGAAAAATAGCATAAATGAAGAAAAATATCATATGTTTTGCAATCTTGTATCCTTCAAACTTGTTTTAAAATTAAAAACAATAAACCCTAAAATAATAGACCATAACATCTTAACATAAACCATAGCAACTACATAGATAATGGATAACCTCTACATGAGACTATTTTTATTTACAAAATATCCATATTCAGAATACTCACAAGTAACTCAAGGATATAGTTGCCGTTGTTTCTCAATCTTCCACCCTTGCTTTCAATCTTTTCTATAAATCCTTACTTTCAATGCCCATTCACATGTTGCTATTGTTCCTCAATTTATGCCTTACAACGTTTCTTTTGCAACATCTGGTGAAAACACTAGTTTATTACATTTCAAATAGATGATGATGTGATTTTCCCGAAACCCCTCTCAATAAACTATATAGATAATAAAAAAACTACTATACAATTATCTCATGTGTTTAATAGTTTTTTTTATCATATACTTTGAATTTGAAACCTTCAACAACAAAAAATTACCAGATTAAAATTCCAAATTATATAAAAGTTTAAACATCTACAACCCAAGGGTGATGTGTAAGTATGTTTCTCCAATAAAATAATAATAATAATAATAATAATTAATTTCTACCCTAAACAAAAATGAAAATAACTATATAGAGAATAAAAAAACTACAATACAATTATCTAATGTCTTTAATAGTTCTTTTATCATGTACTTTGAATTTGAAACCTTCAACAAAAATTTTACCAAATTAAAATTCCAAATTAGGTAAAATTTTAAACACCTTTACTATTTACTAAAGCCAATACCATTTCTTAATTCAAAGTAAAAATAAAAAAGGTTAATTCAACACAAAGAATCGAAAATATGCTCCAAAATCTTTTAATACTTCTATTAATTAAATATTTGTAAAATTAATCTTTAAAAGGAAAATATATCTTAATGGATACATTTAAAATCTTTAAATACATAAATATATTCCAAGTCAAATTTATAATAGTTGAAATAATAATTTGACGTAGTTTAATATAAATTTTTTTAGCATTGTAATGTAAAGAAATACATTAATCTAATGTAATGTTGAAATATTAATATTCATATAAATTATTATTAAATCTAATATTAATATTTATATTATAAAAATTTAATAACTTGGGATTAATACAATATTAAATTTGTTATATTATAATATATATTAATAGATCATGATATATATTAACTCTAGATATATATGGGAGGGAAGAACAAAGACAGGGTGATAGAGGTGAAGAGATATAAGGAGTGAGAGGATGGGAGAGAAGGGGAGAGAGAGGAAGGAAGAGAGGGATGGATAGAGAGATGGAGTTGGAAGGGGAGAGAGGGAGGGAAGAAGAAATACATAGAGAGAGAAAAGTGGAGAGAGAGAGAGGGAGTGACAAGGGAGAGATGGAGAGAGAGTATGTATGTTTGGGGGTAATATAGAGAGACAAATAAGGAGAGATGGAGAGAAGGGGAAGAAGGAGAGAGAATGAGAGAGGGAAGGAGATAATGATAGGGTTGGAAGACGAAGAGAGAGAAAGAGAGAGAGAGATGAGTGGGAGAGAGAGAGAGGGAGGTGGGAGATAAAGGCATAGATAGAGGAAGTTAGAGAGTGAGGACATGAGAGAGAGAAGGAGAAAGGGAGGTAAGAAAAAAGACAGAGACAGATAAAGGTGGAGACAGATAAAGGTGGAGAGAGAGGAGTGATAAGAGATATGGACAGAGAAGGAGAGAGGAGAGAACGAGGGAAAATAGAGAGAAGGGGGCGAGAGAGAGAGATGGGGAAGAGAGAGAGAGGGAGAGGGAGAGGGAGGGAGAGATAGATAGATATGTACAAAGAGTGTGTATGTTTTGGTGGTGATATAGAGAGACAAAAGAGAGATAGAGATAAATATGGAAGCTCAAGAGAGGGAAGAAGAGAGAGATAAAGAGAGGGATAGATATATAGATATGAATAGATAAATCATGTGTGTTTGAGGGGGGTGATATATAGATTCAAAGAAGGAGAGATGGATGGATATATATAGATGGAGGGGGGAGAGAGGGAAGAAGATTTGATGCACTATATGCATTGATTTCAGTGTGGATGGTGATTTATAATCCTATTTGATTGCTTGCACTTAAGAAGATAAATTGAAAGAAAGGGTAGATGAAGAATGAAGATATAGAGAAGGAGAGGAGTGAGAGAGGGGATGAAGGGTAAAAGAGAGAGAGAAGGAGACACAAACATGGAGGGGGTAGAGAGGGGGAGAGAGAGGAGAAGAGGAGGAGGGAGATAGTGACAAGGTTGGAGGAAAAGAGAAAGAGAGAGAGAGATGGGGGGAGAGAGAGGGAGGTAGGAGAGAGAGGGATAGAGAAGAAGGATGAGAGAGAGAGAAGGAGAGAGGGAGGGACAAAGAGATAGAGTTGGAAGGGGAGAGACAGAGGTAAGAAGAAGGACATAGAGAGAGAAAAGTGGAGGGAGAGAAAGAGGAAGTGACAAGGGAGAGATGGAGAGAGAAAGAGGGAGTGATAAAGGAGAGATGGATAGTGTCTGTGTATGTTTACGGGTGAGATGGAGAGACAAAGAAGGATATAATATAAAATAATATATATACTATATATATAGAAAGAGAGAGAGAGAGAGAGAGAGAGAGAGAGAAGGGGGGGGGGGAAGAGGGAAGAAGATTTCTTGCACTATATGTATTTATTTCAATGCAGATGGTGATTTATAATCATATTTGATTGCTTGCACTAGATGGACTGATTTCAGTGTAGATGTTGGTTTCTAATTCTATTTGATTGCTTGCACTAGATGAATTGATTTTAGTGTCGATTTTTTCTAATTCTAATTCATTACTTGCACTAGATGCATTGATTTCAACGTAGATGTTGATTTCTAATTATATTTTATTACTTGCACTAAATGCATTGATTTTATTGTAGATGTTGATTTCAAATCCTATTTGATTGCTTGCATTAGATGCATCGATTTTAGTGTAGATGTTTTTTTCTAATCCTATTTGATTACTTGCATTAGATGCATTTATTTAAATTTATATCTTTTTTCTAATCATATTTGATTGCTTGCATTAGATGCATTGATTTCAGTATAGATGTTGATTTTTTGTGTGATGTAACTGGATGTATGATGGTACATTAATTTTAAAGTGATTGGATTAACACTATGCATTGATTTCAGTGTAAGCACAAAAACATTATTAACAATGTGCATTGGTTTTTGTGCTATAATAATTCAACCTATTAATATTGAAGAGCAAGAGAGAGAAGATATGATGTTTACTACAACAGCTTGAGTTACATAGTTGAATTTTTTTACAATTTCAACTGCCCTTTTAATATAAATGATATGAAAGGATGGCAAAGCTAACATGAGTGACAGTAAGAATAGTATAAGAAAATAGTTTGAGATTGATCACAATGAAGACTATTTGTAATTGGCTACATTCTTATTATTCACATTTTATGTCATTCAACACTATCACATTGTCACTTTTCTTTCAAAAATTTTATTTCATCATTTTTCATCATTAAAGTTATTAAAAATATCTATCATATCAACAAATTGAGATAAATAAGAAAATTTAAAATTAAAACTACTCTTCAAGATATATTTAGTAATACTTGGAGGTACATTATTAATAATTAATTATTTGTGAAAAGTTTCAATACCTAAAATTAAATGAAATATATGTGCAATATCAATCCTCATGCAAACTATTGACAAGATTGCATCCCTTCTTCATCACCAACTAATTACTAATAGACAATTACATAAGCATATAGAAATATAACACAATCAATATAACATTCACAACCATTATCATCCAAAGCCAAACACATAAACAGACAAACCACTCAAGGCATCCAAACACATACGTAGAAACCATTCAAGGCACGAAACATAGACTAAATTACAGAAGAGATTGATATGGTCATGTCAAGCAAAGAAAAAATAATGTAAATTTCAAATTATGAAGCTTATCTCAACAATATACATAATAATGATAATCTAAAAATGTGGCATTGTTGCCCTCAACGGGAACCAACTTAGATCCATCTAACTTTGGATCTATCATGCTTCAAGAAAGATCAAATCCCTTGAGGTGCAAACCTTCTTTTTGGAGTGTATAATTTGAGGAAAGGTTTTCACCTTGAGTGATTTGATCCCTCTCAGCGCATGATAGATCCTAAGTTAGATGGATCTAGGCTGGTAGTTTATCTAATGATACTTTCTAAACATTCACTTAAAGTATTTTCTTTTCTTTTCACTTTTGGAAAATAAATTACCCTAATTATTTTTGTTTTTCCTTGTATTTTCACGTTAAAACATAATTTTTAAAGTTATTTTTTATTTAATGTAAAGGAGTTGTGTAAATTATTGAATTTCCATAAATTTAGAAAAAAAAAATATTTTGTGGAAAAAACCTGTGAACAGTTTTTTGAAGCCAACGTTTTAGACAAACTTAGTGAGTCCATCATCAGGGCAATGCGATTTGTATTTTGAGAAGAGAGAGTGTGAAATCTTGGAGCTATTGATAGTTAATTGAGAAAAATATTTGATGTATTCTTTTATTGTCGACTTTTAAATGACTAACTGATTAATATTTATTTATTTATTTATTTTTAATACATTATTGGTTTAATTAGTAAATTGAGATTGTTTGTAATGTTGACATTTTTTCCTTTTGGCTTCTCCACATGAAATTATTGGATCTTGTGACTTTTATTTGTTAAAGGTTGAATTATATATTTGATTGTAATGATTATTGGTCAGTCACGCTTGGTATCTACTTAGAGAGTCTACTAATAATTTGTAGGAGGATGCTAGGACTAATAGGAGTAATAGGATATGACAAATTTTATCAAAATACACATTAAAATGATATAAAGTTGAAATATTTTCTCAACTACATGATCAAGTTAGTTTTTTTATTTAAAAAAAATAAAATAAAAAATATTATATATAAATATATACTCTATTTTATTGGATAAATAATCCTCTCAATCATAATTTTGATTTTGATGTGTAATAATATGTAATCTCGTTTTCCAATTTTACTGTGTATAAAAATAATTATGTTCATAATTATATTGAATATGAGTAGTTCATGCATTGTTTTGTAGTTTATGCAATGATGCTTTACAAACATTCACTTAGAGTATGTTTATTTAGTTACCAATCTCAATAATAATTAGATTCAGCAAATTTTCATTAGTTGATATATTTTATCTAATAACCAATGAATTACTACTAGTATATATGGCTATTCCTAGCTCTAATCCAAACTATTTGTAATTATCTATGATACAGTCTTAGTTCAAAATGTAGAGAATGCTTTAATGGATGCAAAGAGAGATAAACAAGGAGGTATAGAGGGAGATATAGATAGAGATGGAGGGGGGAAAGAGAGAAGAATATTTCTTGCACTATATGTATTGATTTCAATGTAGATGGTGATTTCTAATCATATTTGATTTCTTGCACTAGATGCATTGATTTCAATGTAGATTTTTATTTCTAATGATATTTGATTGCTTGCACTAGATGCATTAATTTTAGTGTAGATGTTGATTTCTAATTGTACTTGATTGCTTGCACTAGATGCATTGATTTCAGTGTAGATGTTGAATTCTAATTAGACTTGATTACTTGCACTAAATGCATTGATTTTATTGTAGATGTTGATTTCAAATCCTACTTGATTGCTTGCATTAGATGCATCAATTTTAGTGTAGATGTTGTTTTCTAATCCTATTTGATTGCTTGCATTAGATGCATTTATTTCAGTGAAGATTTTTTTCTAATCATATTTGATCGCTCGCATTAGATGCATTAATGTCAGTGTAGATGTTGATTTTTTCTTTGATGTAACTAGATGTATGATGGTACATTAATTTTAAAGTGATTGGATTAACAGTGTGCATTGATTTTAGTGTAAGCACAAAAAAATTATTAACAATGTGCATTGCTTTTTGTGTTATAATATTTCAACCTATTAATATTGGACAGCAAGAGAGAGAAGATATGATGTTTAATACAATAGCTTGAGTTAAATATTTGAATGTTTTACAATTTCAACTGCCCTTTTAATATAATTGATATGAAGAGATGGCAAAACTAACATGGGTGACAATAATAATAATATAAGAAAATAGTTTGAGATTGATCACAATGAAGACTATTTGTAATTGGCTACATTCTTATTATTCACAGTTTATGTCATCCAACACTATTACATTTTCACTTTTCTTTCAAAAAAAAATTTTCATCATTTTTTGTCATTAAAGTTATTAACAATATCTATCATATCAACAAATTGAGATAACTAAGCAAATTTAAAATTAAAACTACTCTTCAAAATATATTTAATAATACTTGGAGGTACATTATTAATGATTAATTAGTTGTCAAAATTTGTGATACCTAAAATTAATTGAAATATATGTGCAATATCAATCCTCATGCAAACTATTGACAATATTGTCTCTCTTCTTCATCACCAACTAATTACTAATAGAAAATTACATACACATTGTTGGGAATAATACTGGGGGGCGGGGGTGGAGTGAATCAGTATTATCAAATCAATAACTTTTCATTTAATAATTAGATTTATATATGCTACTTCAGCGAAGGAAACTTGCGTGTGAACGCAACTGTTCTTAAGGTAGCCAACGTATATCTAATGAACTTAAGATTCAGTTAATTCATCATATGATGATCTTTAATCATTACATCAATACTTTATTAACCATTTAAATAGTAACAATGTGTAGTAATAACAAAATAAACCATCGCACATAAGCAACACACATGAACACCAAGATTTAGGGTGGAAACCCAATGCGGGAGAAAACCCTCCTGTTGTTGTCATCTTTGTCTTCTTTTAACATATGGAAAAACTCTTTACAATCTTATACTGGCACAGACTCATACCAGTATGCTAGCACCCACCTGCAGAAGTATACAGCCTTAACTCATTCTCCAGCTGCTAGTGGAAGGGAGCTACAATCCCCTAGCTCTTGTACTAGCCAATATGTTTACTAGTATGTAGGCGCCATCCTACAGAAGGCTCCAACCTTCACTCATTCTCCAATTGCTACTGGAAGGGAGCTCCAACACCCTGGATATTGTTCTGGCTGATATGTTTACTAGTACGTAGGTGTTAGCCTACAGAAGGCTATGACCTTCTCTCTTCCTCCAGGGACCACGTTTCATAAATTTTCAAACAGGTTGCTCTTGGTACACAATAGTACAATATGAAGGCTAAGTTTCATCAAATTTTCACATTGGACCCATCAGTAACATTGAAGCTCAAAATCAATCACCACTACAATACAACCAATCACTGAAGCAAATCACAATCCATCAATCTAAACTATCAGATCAATGTCACCAGAACTTACAGCAAGACCCAGAACACTGCATCAACAACCACAACCAACTGTCACTTCAAACATCATGTTTCATAATGTATATGCTACTTTGAACTGTCGAACTAGTGTGTATAAGCTCCTTCACCAAGGCGAACCAACGTATATATCTACAGATAAATACTTATAACTTCATAGATATTCCATAATTCACATATGCTCAAATCATAGCATATATAATATAAAGCATCTATTAGCAATCAGATATAGACTATCCATTATCACACCATATAATGATAATTCATTTAAGATCTTATGATCCTGATCCATCATTAGATCTCATCCATCATTAACCACTTAGGTGCATGTTGGGTCTTTATAATACTAGTGATTACCCCATTAGTATGGTAGTTGTACCCCTTATTAATATTGTTGTGCCCCTATTGCCCCCATATTGTTTTACTGTGCCCATAGAATCCTCTATTGTTATTTTGTGGTTTATTATTTTTTGTTAGTTCGGCGGTAATTGTGACTCCTTGGATCCTATATTTGAAAGGAGGTTTTGTCATTTGTCATCAAGAATTTTCATTTATGTAATGTAAAGGAGGTTTTCCCCTCGAAGAGGCTGAATTCTAAGGCGTTGTTCTATCTTTTCTATCTTTTCTTGAGCTGGTTTCATAACATTTGGTATCAGAGCAAAGTTCTAGGGTTTCGCTGCTCCAAAAAGGTCATCGTGGAATTTTCACTATAACTTGTTTTTTGCGACATTTCAGAAGTTGAAAAAAAAAAACCCATTTGAGAAGACATAGTGCTGCAGCTCGGGTCCAAATTTCAGAGCTTTTCGCGCTTTATTTGAAGAGATATGATCTGAGGAAGTTGGTCTTTTTGCAGACTCCTGAATTACAATCCAAACAGGTGACCTGGGGAAAATCATCATAACATTCTCTCTGAGTATCAGATTGAAATTTCAAAAAAAAGGTACAAAAAGAGGATGGACAGTAGCTTCTTCTAGATATTTTTCAGAGCCAGAGGTCCAAATAGTGACACATGGCACTTCATACAAGTTAGCTCTTCTGAAAAGTTCTATAATCAAGTCAGTGTGGGAGATTTGGCATAACGCTTCATTGGAGAATCCAATTGGCGTCAGACTGGTGGCATTGGAAAGAGGACACAGAGGGCTACTACAGGTCACAATTTCAGAAATGGATGTTTTGAAAGTACAAAGATACATCAGATGCAATATTGAGCTCCTACAAAGAAAAAAAGGTGTGTAGACTTTTTTAAATTTTTGGTTAAGATTGGTTTGAAAATTTATTTTGAAGGAATTCAAAGGGCTAGTAGAGCATTATTATCGGTAACTGATGCCCCGAGGAAAGAAAATTCAAACACCTAGTAAGGAACCTGAAAGCTCTAGCATGACTCATGAAGAAAAGGAAGAAATGCTACATGATATATCAAAATTACAAGACCAAGTGCAAAAAATGTCAGCCTCACAAAAGCTAACAGAAGTTAAGATAAATGGCATGGAATCTAAGATAAAGGGCATGGAAGCTAAGATGGACAATTGGAAAACAGATTTGAAGACAGACATGGACGAATTGAAGATAAATATGAATAAGTTGCTACAAGAAATGGTTAGTAAGGGTGAAAGGGTAGTAAAGGAAACTCATGATGAGAACAAAAGAAATGTTAATCATGATTCCATAGACTCTAAT